>BQNB010011891.1:51027-70690 GCA_026074375.1 Tanacetum coccineum | reverse complement strand
GCGGTGGGTGCTTGGAGCAATTCCACCATAGTTCGTGTATTGGCCATCGTAACTACGGGTTTTTCAACAATAGTCGGATCTACTTGTTGGGAATGTTTTTTTATTACGACGTCTTCTGGGAGTTGTTGATGGTTCGACAATTGGACCCGACGAACGAGTGCGCATGCACTAAAAACAAATCTTTTATTAAAAATTAAACACAAAAATTCTTTTTGGAAACCGAAAGTCAAAGGTGCACGGTAGCTCTCTATAAAAACGTACAAAGAAGCGGAGGAGCGGGTAAGCGCCAAGCATTTTAAAAACCTTCTCCTTTCGGGTCGAAGTTCATTGGATCAACCCTCCTTATACCTCTCTTATAGTTTGTAATCCTAAAGGTGAGCCGATTTAACAATTGACAACTCGATTTCTTTTATTGTTTTTTTTATTTTTTTGGATTTTTGATTACTTTATAATATTTTTTTATATACAAAAATATTCACAAAAACAAGAATAACTTCCGAGGAAGGATCTTCAAAAAACAATCTTCAAACGATAACTTGAAATTCGTAACACAACCTCCCCGTCAGCGGCGCCAAAAATTGATCGAGTCAATAGTATATATATATATATAATATAGGTGAATTAGCGAAAAACCAACTTACGAATAAAATATAATTCCGGAAGTATCGACTTCGAAAGTAACCCCTTCTAGTCGTTTCTCGGGTCATTTTTGTTCCTGCGAGGTGTGAATTGAACTTCGTGTTGACGTTCGTGATCGGGATTTTGAATATTTTAAGATTTTTGTTTGGATTCTAATTCTACTAACGAAAATGCTAAAACATGTAAAATTAAGCAAACAACTAATGCATTTAAAAATTAATCACGAAAAAAACGTTAACGGGAATATAAAACGCGACTTCAAAACCTAAAACATCAAATTCTAACCCTAGAAAAGCAAATTTAACTTTAACAAGTCCTAAATGATAAAAGAAAATTTGAAGAAAAGAATTATATTTTTTTGAATTTTATTTAATTTATTATGAATTAAATACAGTTTTAATTAAGAAAAATGATTAAAAATATAAAACTAATACTAAAAATTCTGGAAAATTACTGAAAAATACTTTAAGCTATGCAGAATGTAGGAAAAATAAGACTTTTGAAAAATTGCTTATAAATAAGCAGTTAAAAAGCTAAACAGCTTATTAAGCCAATAAGACAAACTACCCTTAAATAATAGATTTTGCAAGGGATTTATGAAAAAGTCCCAAGGGCATGTGTGTAGTAGAGGGCAGTGTTAAATAATCGTGTGTGTGTAAAGGGATGTACAGGGTTCGAGCCTGGCCTTGGGTTTTTTGCGATTTTTTTTATTTTTATAATTTTTTACATAAACTTAAAGATCACATTAAATATAAGCAATATTTATTACTAAAATGTTAGAAACTTAATGATTAAGCTTTGAACATATCCACATGAAACTAGCATATTATAGCGAATATGGATTTGAGACTTAAAAGCTTTCATAACAGTTTTAATGCTACTTTTAAACTAAAGATAAGCTACTTAAGCTATAAGATCGAAAACTTAACACACAAACAATCTAGCTTAAACTATAAACTACTAAAATAAGCAAGAAATAAGCACATAAGAACGAGTTAAAAGCTAGAAAAAGTTAAGATAAAATGGCAGTTTACACTGCTTTGCTCTTTGGACATTTTGAATATGAAGGGACAAATTGCAGCTTAACTATAAGACTCAATAAGCAAAATGAAAAGCTAAAAGCTTAAAACAAATAAAAACCTTGACTAAATAAGCAAATCAATACTGGAATTAAGCTAAATAAAACAAAGATAACCTAAAAATTTAATCACAAATTGGTCTGCAATAAGAACTATTAAATGAAAACCAACTACTACTACTTGACAGATTTAGACAAAATCCACAAATGACAAATGCACTCTTTACTAACTTTTTTTACTGCATATTGGACCTAATACAAGTATGAAATCAACTCCAAATGCACCTAATTAAGATCTAGCATATAAACTAAAGTGAGAGATATAAACACCACAGATTCAAGGAAAATATAGAGACTAGCTTTAAACTTAATTTTAAGCTTTAACAACTTATAGAAACTAACTTTTAGGCTAAATTAAAACTTGTCAAACTTGACTTGATGACCCAAATCAATTTCAACAATCTTTTGACCTGTTTTAACTCTTGACCCAAACACCCCTTTAAAAATCCTTTTTGTTATTTTTAAGCAATAAAAGAGTGAATTAAGCTTAGATAAGGAAGGACAAATATAGCTTACGGTAAAGAAGGAACAAATAAGCACAAACTAAAAGAAATAAGCACAAATAAGCAAACTGATAAGCAGATAATAATAAGCAACAGGAAGTAAGCTAAAAATTAGAAAAAGTGAAACTCACTTGATCCTTTGCACTAAACAAGAACTTAAAATGCTCTCTAAAGCTTAATCAAGCCAATAAGAACCAATAAGCCATTCCCTTTTTGGCTTATCATCCAATAATCTTTATAACCATGGAACAGTATATAAAAAAAACTATATTTTTATTGAATCAATTTGAGGGTACAATGCTTGAAAGTAAAAGTGCTTATATAAAAGCTTAAAAACAAGGAATTTAATAGTAAACAAACTCCTAAAACTAGATATCTTTCAATGTGTGATTTCGTCTCTATTTATAACCGTGAGAGGAAGTCTTGTGCTTATCCTTGAGGTAAAAACCACTAATCATTCCAAAATTACTTATGGAAAACATCAATCTTAACCAATCACTATTAAACCGCCTTTCAACTTTGTCCTCTCTCTATGACTTTGTCAATTCGACAATAGGATAGGCTTGATTGAGCACGAGGCCAGGGCGTGTATTAGAGATGGAAGGGCATTCGTTGAAAAGCAACGCAGCCATGCAGGAGTGGGTTTTGCCTTGTTTTGGGCCTTACCGCCATTTTCTGCCTTATTTTATTGTTTTTCAAAATTGGGTTAAAGGGGATAACGGGCGTTAGTGTTGTTAGCTTTAAGGACTAACGATGTAATTGTGTAGGGACTGACGGTGTTTGTCCCTAAGGACTAACGGTGTAAAGTTCAGGGACTTGTGGTGTAATAGTTTTAACTGGATCATTGTTAAGGTTGTTGGGCTCATTTGGTTTGGCCTGTTTAATGGATTGGGTTATGGGACATTTGAAAAAAAAGAGTTTAGCATTATTATATTGGCTTTTGTTTGAATGGCATAATGGGCTGACTTGGCCCATTAACTTGGGTTGAGTTGGCCTCCTAAATACATACGCTATCGGCTTTGTTTTCCGACGCTCTTTATTATCCCGTGCCTCAGTTTTGTCCCGGTTGTTGCCTTTTTTTGTCTTTTTGTGAATATCTGTTACCTGCATAGTACATAACATAAAACAAGCATATATTTGGCATTTTAAGTCCATTTTTGGTCATTTAAGCTCATTTTATTTAGAAAAAGGTATGTGTATTTAAGCACATACCAGTCATTGCCCAAGAAGACTTAAACTCAAAAATTTTAAGCAGCTTGCCCCCTGAGTGCAACACTCATGTAGTTGTGTGGATGAATAAGCCTGAAGTTGAAACTATAAGCATAGATGATTTGTACAACAACTTCAAAATTGTTGAACAAAAGGTAAAGAAATCTGTTGGTGCAAGTAGTGGTGCTTAAAACTTGGCCTTCATGACTGCTCCAAGCACTTCAGTACTAATGATGCTAACACTGCTAGTCCACAAGTAGCCTAATTGCTAGCCCCTAAGTGTTTAACAACTAGTACCAAGTTAGTACTACTAAGCTTCAGTGATAATGTTGTGTAAATGCTTGTCAAGGTTGAAAATCCCAATGGATCTAATCTTCTACAGCGGAGGACTTAAAGCAAATTCATGAAAGATGATTTGGAAGCAATGATTTTGGAAGTGCTGCTCTCCTCGCTAAGATATGAGGTCAAGAGGTACTACTAGAGGACAGGCAAGAAGATTTTCATTAATGCTAATAATATTGTTGGGTATGATAAATCCAAGGTGGAGTGTTACAACTGTCATAAGTTAGGACACTTTTCCAGGGAGTGTAGAGCACCAAGAAGCAAGGAAGGTCAGTTTAGAAATCAAGACAACACCAGGAAGCAAGGAAACAATGAAGACACATCTTCAAAAGAAATGTTGGTTATAGATGGTGTAGGTTTTGATTAGAGTGACATGGCAGAAGAACAAGTTCAGACAAACATGGCTCTAATGGCGTTTTCAGACTCAGAGGTATACACAGAAAAACTGCTCTAAAACTTGTTTGGAAAAACTATGAAACTCTTAATAACAATGTGATGATTTTAATGTTACGCGTAATCAAACTGAATTTTACGCAGCTACTTATAAAAGAGGTGTTAGCAACAGAAGAAGAACAATATATCACATATAGAAAGAATGATGTTTTCTTTTTAGTGAAGAAGTTGCTGTTCGTAAAAGAGAAGTAGCTTGTAAAAGACTATGAAAATATATTTGCTTAAAAGTGAGTTATAAAAAAGTTAACCAAGAAAAAGATGGGCATTGAATTTAATAATTTAAAAATTTGATAAGGCTCAAAAGACATCGATCAGTTGTAGGAAGTCAGATAACAGACAAAATTAAAAAGGGATTTTGGTGTAAGTGCAGACTTCCTACCACCTCATCCTTTAATCTAAATAATAGACCTAAAAAAACTTAATTGTCCTTATTCTGGTCCATGGTATGAAATTCAAAGAACCTGAATTCAAAGGGTATGGTCTTGAGAATTGTGACAATAGTCCTAATGTTTTTTGTGATAAAAAACCATATATTCTAATGTTTTTTGTGAATTCAAAGAACCTGAATTCAAAGGGTATGGACTTGAGTAATAGAGGAGCAATAGAAAGAAGAGGTTCTATTTAGTAAAGAATTGCAAGTTTTCTTAAAAGAGAAGTAGCTTGTAAAGACTCATGAAAATAAATGTTCTTAAAAGTGAGTTTAAAAAAAGTTAAGCAAGAAAAAGATGGCATGAAGTTAAAATTGAGAAATTGAATAAGGCTTCAAAAGACTTAGATCAGTTGTTAGGAAGTCAGATACTTACAAAAGTAAAAAGGGTTTTGGGTTAGAGTGCAGTTCCTCCACCTCATCCTTTAATCTATAATAGACCTAAAAAACTTATCATCTTATTCTGGTTTGATGAATTACAAAGAAACCAAATTCAAGGGTATGGTCCCTTGTAGGAATAGTGAGCAATAGTCCTAATTTTTTTTTAAATTGTTGTGATAAGCAACTCAGATGTTCTAAGGAATAGATTCTAATGAGTCTTTGGTAGAAGCACAAGTATCACAAGGCACAAGCAGCTTTGTTGAGTTTCCACTTAATGTTGATAAAGAAACTGTTTTTCCTGTTGATAAAAAGGTATAGTAGCTAACCTAAAAAAATCATGAAAAACCCTGTTAAAAGGCAAGTTAGGTATGCAAAAATGTATAGATACACAATCTTCTAGGGGAATCAAGGAATGGAATGGACAGAAGTCCAATCAACAATGGAAAAGATTTGTGATGTCTAACAAAGCTTGCTTTATAAGTGGAAAGTATTTATTATTTGGCTGATAAATTAATGTCACCATCAAAGAAAAGTAAAAAGTATCTAGAAAATAATTACAATAGGGTGGATGCCAAAACCACACACCCTAGTATACACAAGAATATGTCTCCAAGAGCAGTTTTGTTGAAAACTGGCCTCACAGTACTTAATACTGTTAGGCCTGTTAATACTGCTCACCCCAAATCAGCAGTTCCTAGTGCTAAATCAATGTCACATTTTTCTAAACAAGCACAATCAACTTCTAGGAGGCCCATTTATAAGCAAACAGCATTAACTAGAAGATCTGTACATACTGCAAAGAGACACTATTATACTAAAAGACCTAGAGCAGTTAATACTGCTAGGTCATATATAGGACAAGTTAATGCTGTTAGGGAAAAAGGGGTAAATGCTGTAAAGACCTCAGCATGTTGGGTTTAGAGACCTACCAACCTAATGGTGCATCACTTGCATTTAAAAAGACACAATACATTGATGCACGAGGCGATCCAAGTCATAAATGGGCCTTGGGTCCCTAAAGGAAACTAATTTCCTTATTTATTATGTGCAAGGGCAAGCACTACAAGATGATAAAGAGATTTGTTTGACAGTGGATGCTCAAGGCACATAACTGGGAACATAGCTTATCTCTTAGATTTCAAGGAATTTGATGGAGGGTATGTTGCATTTGGAGGAGGAGCATATGGTGGTAGAATTACTGGTAAAGGAACACTTAAAACTGATAGTCTTGATTTTGAAGATGTATACTTTGTCAATGAGTTAAAATTCAATCTTTTTAGTGTCTCACAAAATTGTTTGACCAAAAGAAACATGTCCTTTTTACTGACACTAAATGTCTTGTCTTATCTCCTAATTTTAAGTTGCCTGAGGAAAATTAGATACTTCTTAAAATTCCTAGAAAGGACAATATGTACAGTTTTGATATGAAGAACATTGTTCCTAAAGAGAGTTTAACTTGTCTTATTGCAAAGGCTACATTAGATGAATCAATGCTCTGGCATAGGAGGCTTGGTCATATAAATTTTAAAAACATAAATAAGCTTAGTTAAGGATAATTCTTGTAAGAGGATTGCCTACAAAACGTTTTGAAAATGACCAAACTTGTTGCTTGTCTTAAAGGGAAGCAACAACAAGCTTCTTGTAAGTCCAAAGTTCTGAATCCCATTACTAAGTCCTTTGTTTTGCTACATATGGATTTGTTGGTCCAACCTTTGTAAGTAGCTTAATGCATAAAAGTATTGCTTAGTAGTCACTGATGATTATAGTAGGTTTACATGGGTTTTCTTTTTAACAACTAAGGATGAAACCAGTGAGATTCTTAAGAACTTTATCAAAGAAATAGAAAACCTAGTGGATAAGAAAGTGAAAATAATCAGAAGTGATAATGGAACAGAGTTTAAGAACAAAGTTATGGATGATTTTTGCAGAGAAAAAGGTATTAAAAGAGAATATAGTGTAGCCAGGACTCCTCAGCAAAATGGTGTGGCTGAGAGGAGGAATAGGACACTAATTGAGGCTGCTAGAACAATGTTAGCTGACTCTAAGTTACCTACCACATTTTGGGCTGAAGCAATTTCTATTGCTTGTTATGTATAGAATAGGGTCTTAGTAGTCAAGCCTCATAACAAGACACCTTATGAAATTTTTAGAGGTTTTAAACATCTCTAAGTTTTAGGAGAATTCAATTAGGTTGTCTGTAAATAATTCTTAATACTTAGACAGTTATGCAAGTTAGATGGCAAAAGTGATGAATGTTTCTTTGTTGGATATTCTTTGAGTAGTAAAGCTTTTAGGGTATAAAACACTAGAACCAAGAGGTAGGAAGAAAACTTGCATATTAGGTTTTTAGAGAATAAGCCTATGATAGAAGGGAATGGTCCAAAATGGCTGTTTGATATTGATTCTCTAACCTAATCTATGAACTATGTACCAGTTACTGCAGGTACAATTTCTAATGAGTCTGCAGGTACACAAGGTAAACTTAATACAGGTACATCAGAAGAAATCAGTCAGGATTGCATTTGTGAGCCCAATTTGGAAGATGCTTCCCATACTTTGAAATCACCACCAGGATATTGATGAATGGTGAATCAAAAACTGTGATGAATCCAAAAGCAGGTTGAGATGACCCATATATTGAGAATGCTGACAAAGGGGATAATAAGCAGAGAAAGCAGAACAAAAGAGGTGTCATGCTGCTAACACATTATAATACAGCCATTCCCTAAGTTAATACAATTAGTCTTAAACTTAAGCTTATATGGACCATCAGATAATACTACAAGTCAAATGAACACATGATAGCCCTAAAGACATGAGTTTCCCATGGGAGTTAAGTCATACACTTGGAACCACTCAAATTGAGTTCTTCAGTGATGAAGATGAACCAGAAGTTGATTTGGGGAACATCACAAATTCCTATACAGTTCCAACCACTCCCAATACAAGAATTCATAGAGATCACCCAATTGATAATGTGATTGGTGATGTGAAGTCATCTGTTCAGATAAGAAGAATGACAAAACCTACTTCTTGAACAAAAGGGTTTCTCAGTATGATAATGAACAGAAACACATATACCCTAGAATAACTTGTTTATAGCTTGTTTCCATCACACAATATAACCAACAAGCATTTGTAAAGCTCTATATCCGTTCAATCTTGGGTGGGAGCAATGCAGGAAGAACTTCTGTAATTCAAACTTTAACAGGTTTGGATACTTGTGGATTTGCCTAGTGGAAAGAGGGCCATTGGAACAAAATGGGTCTTCAGAAACAAGAAAGATGAAAGGGGGATTGTGATTAGGAATAAAGCAAGGTTAGTTGCACATGGTCATAGACAAGAAGAAGGTATTGATTATGAAGATGTATTTGCGACAGTGACAAATAATGTGAGTCAATAAGAATGTTTTTGGCCTATGCTTCTTTATGGTTTTACTGTATATCAAATGGATGAAACAAGTGCCTTCTAATTATGGAACATGAGGAAGAAGTCTATGTTACTCAACCACCAAGGATTTAAAGATCGCCAGACGATGCAGACAATTTTACAAGTGGTCAAGGCACTTATGGTTTGCATCAAGCCCAAGAGCATGGAATGAACCTTTGACTAATAATAGTTTGGGCAATGGGTTTAAAAGAGGTAAGATAGACCAGACATTATTTATCAAGAAGCAAAAAGGAGATATTTTGCTTGTACAGGTCTATGTTGATGACATTATCTTTGGCTCTACAAACAAGGAGTTATGTACTATTTGAGAAGCTCATAAAGGATAAGTTTCAGATGAGTTCTATGGGAGAACCTATCTTTCATTTAGGATATACAAGTACAACAAGACGGAAGATAGAATATTTATCAAGTCAGATAAATATGTATCAGAATTTGAGAAATTTAACTACATTGATGGAGATCTTGCTTATTTTTATTCAAAAACCCTCTAGTTTTGAATTTGGAAAGCCATAGTCAAAGAAGTAGATGTATTGAAGCTGTTGATGTATATCTCTATAGATCTATGATTTGGTCTTTGATGTATCTCATAGCATCTAGGCCAGATATCATGTTTGCAATATGTGCATGTGCTAGATTTCAAGTTTACTCCAAAGACACACATCTCTAGCAGTCAATAGAATTGTTAGATATTTTGAAAGGCAAACCAACTTAGGACTTGGTATATTTAGGATTCTCCATTTGAATTGCTTTTCTTATACAGATAGAGACTATGCTGATGCAACTCAAGATAGGAAGGTCTACATCTAAAGGTTGTCAGTTTTTGGAAACAGGTTGATATCTTGGCAGTACAAGAAGCAAATGTAGTTGCCACCTCTACAACTGAAGCTGAATATGTGGCTGCTGCTAGTTGTTTGTGACAAGTACTCGGAATTCAAAACTAGTTGCTGGATTAAGGGTACACTTTCAAGAACACTTGTCATTAAAATTTGACAATGAACAGTACTATCTGCATTATAAAAATCCTGTTCAACGATTCTAAAACAAAACCATATAGAGATTAGAATCCTTTTAATAAGATAAGCAATGCAAAAAAGATATACAAATGGTTAAAATTTATACTGATTATAATGTTGCTGATCTTCTTACAAAAGGTTTTGATGCAGGAAGATTTCAATACTTAGTCTCAAGTATTGGAATGCTTAATCCTTAAATTGATCTATATCTCTTATGTTTGTAAAACAAAAAAAGGGGATTAGAATGATAGTCTTGTCAATTAGTACTGCTAAGTTTAATTAAAATGCTAGTTATACTTAAGACTGTTTGTTAAAACTGTTAGTCATACTTAATGCTGTCAAGAAGAACATACTTTAGATTTTGTATTTTGGCTATATGACAAACATCTGCAGTAAAGCATATTAATATCCTAATGTTAATGATCTTGGATCACAGTTTTTAACTTTTATTCATAGGTTATGCATAAATATAGATCCTCATGAATTCTCACATGTCTATCTAGTCTTTTCTAGTGTGCTTGTAATGAATAGAGGCATGTTGTTGTATAATTATTGAAGACAGAGTTAATACTGTTAGACATCTGTTAATACTGCTAGGCAAAAAATTACTACTGCCAAGCAAAAGTTAATGCTGTTGAGATGACATGAGTGCCAAAGTTACAACTGTTGAGCAAATTCTTATCTCTTGAAACATTGTTTGAGGGGAGGCTACTTATTAATACAACCAAAAAGCCATGATGGAAGATATGTTTATCAAAAGTATGTTAAAAGAATCAAGCACAATCAAAGATGGTCGGGACACCAAGATACCTCCGTCTAGTGGTCTACAGACAAAAGGTTGGTGATGAGGCTATCCATAAGGAGTTGGGTGACAGAATGGAAATGGCTGCCACTACTGCTTCTAGCTTAGAAGCAGAGCAGGACAGTGGTAACATCAAATAAGACCCAATCCATGGCAACACTTAATGGATCAACTCCTTAGGGAATTGATTCAGGTATGTAGGTCCCAGAGTGCCAAATATACCATATTGGTGGATGTGGATGCTCAAACAAGGTTTGAGATTACATCTAAACAGTCCAAGGATCTACCTCTCTCAAAAGGTTACACACTTGAAGTGGGGAGGATAGTAAAATGAAATTATTAGAATTGGATGGAACCTTGTAAAACTGTCATATAAAAACAGAAAGAGTGTTTGGTGAGCCAAAAGAAAATGAAGAATTAAGTGAGCTTACAAAAAAATAGAAAGAGAGACGTGTGCATAAAAACAGAAATGAGTGATTATGTGAGCAAAAAGAATTGAGATAGATGTGTGCATAAAAACAGATATGAGTGATTATGTGAGAAAAAAGAATTGAGAGATAATGTGAGCATAAAAACAGAAAGAGAGCTTGTGAGAATCAAATTTGATGATGAAAATTGCTTTTTGGAATGAAATTTAGGTAATTACTAGTATATTGAAGTTAATGCTGCTAAGCATACCGTTTCTACTACTGGTATACATTAATGCTACTAAGCTTATGTTGATGCTGTTGGGTTCAGTTAATGCTGTTAGGCATATGTTAATGCTGCCAGTTCAAGTTCCTGCTGTTGAGGGTGATTTTATAAATACTTTGATTCAGGGTTTCATTTACCTCTTTATTCAATTTCAATCATTCAAACACTCTCTAATCATAAACCCTAACTCAATTTTCATCTTTGATCATCAAAATCATCATTATGTCAAGCTCTAAGTTTGCTGAAAGGCACAATGTGGTCGCGTTCTTGGAAAAACCTATAGAAAGTGATGGATTTGTAGATATTATTGATTTCCTGAAAGCAAGTTCTGTTCATTATGCTTTAACAGTCAATCCAATCATCTACACATCTTGTATTAAACAATTTTGGGCAACTGCAAAGGTACAGACGGTTAATGGAGTGCGTCAGTTACAAGCCCTAGTTGATAAAAAGAGGGTCATCATTACGGAGTCAAGCATTCGATGTGATCTTCACTTGGAAGATGCAGGAGGTACTGATTGTTTGCCAACTGCTACTATATTTGAAGAACTGGCACGTATGGGGTATGAAAAGCCTACTCAAAAGCTTACTTTTTATAAAGCTTTCTTTTCTCCACAGTGGAAGTATTTCATTCTCTCTATTACACAATGCCTTAGTGCCAAATCCAGTGCATGGAATGAGTTCATTAGTACAATGGCTTCTTTGATCATATGCTTGGCAACAAATCAGAAATTTAATCTGTCTAAGTACATTTTTGATGCTATGGTGAAACACTTAGATGGAGGGGTTAAATTCCTGATGTATCCACATTTTCTACAAGTTTTCATTAATCAATAGTTTAGAGACATGTCACATCATAAGAAGATTTTTGTTAATCCCTCCCACACAAAGAAAGTTTTTGCTAACATGAAGAGAGCAAGAAGGATTTTCTAGGAAATAACACTCATGGAAGTCACATAAGTTCCTCTATTTTGATACTATGATGGTTCCAAGCTTCTGAAGAAGTGGGTGAGGATTCAGATCATCCAACTGATTCCAATCAAATACCCATTGTTGATCAACCATCTACATCCTCTCAACCCAAGCAGAAACAAAAGTCTAAGAGGAGACAGAGGAAGGAGGCAGAAGTTGCTCATGATGAGACTGAGCATGAGGAAAGTGTACCCACCCCTTCTAATGATCCACTACCTAGTGGTGAGGATAGCATGAACAAAATGATTTGATGGTTTTATTACCAAATTACAACACGTTTCTTGATTTAGAAAAAAGCAAAGGATGCTCAAGCAAAGGAGACTGCTGATTTAAAGAAGAGGATCCAGAGGTTGGAAAGGAAAAAGAAGTCAAGAACTACAGGTTTAAGAAGACTAAAGAAAGTTGGTATATCTAGGAGAGTTGAGTCCTCTGAAGATCAGTAGAGTTTGGGTGATCATGAAGATCCATCCAAATAGGGGAGTAGCATTAAAAGATATTGAGCAGATGTTGAGGTAACGTCTAGTAATGAAACTTAAGAAAGGCAGGAATGATGAACATTATTTTTTTTTTTTTTTTTAAAAAAAAAAAAAAAAAATTTTTTTAAAAAAAATTTAATGTTTGATACTGGAGTTCTGGATGATGATGAGGTGTTTGTGGATGTTACAACTGTTGAGAAAGAAGAGCAAAGTACAAAGACTGGTGAAGCAGTTACTACTGCTGGTGTTAAAGATAGTGTTGCTCCTACAATTCCTACAACTGTTGAAGAAACTTTGGCTCAGACTTTAATGGAAATCAAGGCAGCTAAACCAAAGGCAAAGGGAATTGTTTTCCATGATCAGGAAGAGCAGGTATCTGTATCTAAACCAACAGTTTTTCTGTCATACAACCCTTAGTCAAAGACAAAGGAAAAGGTATCATACAAGAGCCTGAGAGACCTCTGATAAGAAAAGAACAAGTTTCTCTTGATGAACAAATGGCAAGAGACATTCAAGCTCGTTATGGATAGCCTGAAATCATAGAAATAAGAAAGGCTTTTACAGCAAAAGAAAGAAGAAAGCCAACATAGCAATTGATTGAATCATATGTAAATACACAAGCTAAAATGGAGGACAGAAAGATTACAGGCCGAGAAACTCCAAACAGAGAAGAGAGGAGTTGACAGATGAAGAAAAAGGAAAACTGTTTATGGAATTAATAAAGAAAAGAAGAAAACATTTTGTTGAACTAAGACCACAAGAAAAGAGAAACATACCTCCTACCAAGGCACAAAAGAGAACTCAAATGTCTACCAATCTTAAGCACATGGGTAGATACAAATACAAATAAGATAATGTGGAAAGAGCATATGAAATCCAAAACTGATTGACAAGGAGATGAAGAGGGTAAATACCTTTGTGGCTATGAGTTTCAAGGCACAAGAAAGTAATGAAAAGAAGGAAGAAGGTAGTGAGGAGAAAGCTAAAGGCAGTAGAAAGAAGATGCTTGGAAGGAAAAGAGCAGGGAAAGAGCAATAACAAGAATCTTCAAAGAAACAAAGAATGGAGGAAGACAAAGAGACAGATGAAGTTGAAGAAGTTGAAGAAGATGATGAATCTGAAAAATCATTTGGTGATTAAAAAGGATGATGATATAGCAATTGATGTTGTACCACTTGCTACCAAACCACCAGTGATTGTTAATTACAAGCTTCTTAAAGAAGGAATAATGGTACATTATGAGTTGATAAGAGCAGATGGAAGCTCCAAGAGATATTCTTCAATGATTAGAATGATTCAAGATATTGATAGAGAAGATTTGCTGACTCTTTGGAAGTTAGTCAAAACAAAGCATGGTGATATAAGGCTTGAAGATGATCATGAAAGAGTGCTGTGGGGAGATTTTAAAGTCATGTTGAAAAGAAGTAAAGTTTGGAGAGATCTACAAGGTTAGTCATGTTTGAACCAGACATTAGAAGTAAAGTTTGGAGAGATCTACAAGGTTATATAGTGACTGTTTGGAAATTGTATAATTCATGTGGAGTACACTTTGCCAAGTTTGGAAATGTGCATATCTTCATGTTAGTTGAAAAGAAATATCCCCTCACACCAATAACAATCAACCAATATCTGAAACAAGAAACATTGGTAACTGATCATTTAATGAATGTCTATCAACAGCTACCTTAATGGTAAAGCAGCAACAAGGTCAATAAAAGGTTTGAATGCATCTTCCTGATAATGGTTGAAGACTTTTAAAGAAGAAACTTGAAGATTCAGGGAATGAACAGCAAGTTTAAGGAGGAATGTTGGGACTTAAAGGTTTAAAAGATTCTTAAAGTTACTACTGCTCATGTACATAATGGAAATCATGCTAAGTAAGTAGTACTCGGTAGTATAATGTTACCACTGCTAGGTTACTACTGTTAGATATAACTTAGAACAGAAAGCAATAAATTTACTGCTGTAGTATAAGTTTAAAGATAGCTCATTGTTGAAGACTAAAATATAAGCAAGTAGTTAAGTGCAGCTATTAGTAGATTTAAAGACAGCTAGTATAAGTTAACTACTGTTGAGTATAATATAGTACTGCTAGTACTAATGATTAGTAACTGCTTATTTTATATAGTGCAGCGTGTTGAACAAAGTTATGCTGCTGGATAACAGCTGCATGAAAGACTTTCGTACTGTCAATATGGATAAAGACGAATTAAAGAGATAAAGATTGTTTGGAGAACCAGAGAAACTTGGAAGAATAAGTTAAAGAGATTATCTATGTACAAGATATACAAAAATGTATATTATTTAATAGAAATAACGTTTAAGTTTTAGTAAAGCTTAAGATATCTTAGAAATGTATTGTAAGCCGACTAGGAACTCCTTAGTCCTAAAAAAGGAGCTATAGGTGCATTAGTTTGAGATATCAGATTTGCCTATAAGTTTTCATGAGTTATCAAGTACCAATTTAGTAAAAGCTTCATGGATGTAAACACATAGTACTAGGAAGAGTTTTTAACTTGTATTATGATCTAATAGTATTGGAGCTTTGTTATATCTTTTTTGTACAGATACAGATTTATTCATAAAAACATCTAGTATTATGGTGTAAGAATCCGCATACACTTTCGTAGTACATACAAAGTTTCTACAACAAGTTATTTTGGATTAATCCAAGGTAATTTAACCTTAGACAACCTAAGGAATCGATCAAGGATTGGGATCAACAATAACTATTTTTCAACCAAGAAAGTCCTCTGTGCCACTACATTTCCCGAATAGTATGTAAAGATACATAACTATATAAAATATATATCATAATAACTTATGTTATTTAAACAACTGGGTTGTTACAGAATTAATGTACATTAAACCACCCACCCTATTAACGTCCTATCTATTACTGATTTGAGGATGCTTTTTCTCCTCTCAACAAATACTCCTGACTATACCCTGGCTTCACCAGCCATTCCCCAGCCTCATCCAGGAAACACACCTCCGACCTTCAAGGATCTATCCTAGGATCTCTTGGCCTTACTATGCCTCATTCCTTTCCACGATGATCCATATATGAAAGGTCTTATGCAAGCATATAATGCTACTAGTAATGAATCACCTATTCCACTACCACGAGCTCCTATTTTCCTACATCGCCTGTTTTGCCTCCATCTTTAGTGTTATCACCATCACCACTATTTGATCCCCGAGATTTCTTTCTTCCCGAGGAGATTTTGCCACCTCAGAAACAAGCCCGTTTCCAAGTCACCCTTCCTACTGATTCCTCCCCCCACCTAAGGTATTAGAGATGGGAAGAGGAGTTCTCATGTGACGTTTTTTATGGAGCACCATGTAGTAACAGATCGATCTATCAAATCACTTATATGAGCCTCCCTCTCGAGCGCATTGAGCAATATGAATATATGATAGAAAGGGTCTTGGTAATGGTCGAGTAATCATACAACGAGATTTTGACCAACTAGAAACCAAACTTCAAGAAGCCCGTACCCATATTTCTAGATTTCAGAGAGAGCAAATAAGGCATGACGACGAGATTGTTCTTGCTCGCATCAGGATTTCTACTCTAGAAATGATTATCGAGGATATCTAGGTTCGCCACCGATCAGATATGAAGAGTCTTCTGGATATGATCCATGAACTCAAGAACCATAAGGGAGGACCACCAGACACTAACTAGAATTCTTGTCATTTTATACATCTTAGTTTAGAATCCAAAACCACGGATGTGTGGCATAAATAACGACACTTGTCAAATTTTGGTTATGTAAAATATGTGGACAAGTTGTTTATGACATAATAAAGTTGTGATTCCATTATACTTTGCTGTTTCATGATACCGATTTATGTATGTCGTGGTTGTCTATCCTATACCCTGTGTTAAGGTTATTCATGTACCGTATCTTTATGAATTCAAGTTACTATGGCTCTCTTACCAGTAGGTTTTCTCGAACCTTTGTATCCGGATATGAATAATGCTCAAGATATTGAACATATGATCCCACCTACACCACCTAGAGACATTGAGCCTCCTGTTGGATCACCCATTTCATTATCTCCGTCTTCATCAGTTGGATCTTCATCACCGGTTAGGTCAACTATACCACCATCAGACTATCCCTTTGATAAGTCTATCTTTGCAGAATTAGATAACTCGTTATGGATCATACCGCGACCAATGGGAAGTGAACCAGTCCCTGAGGAACCTAATAAATCAGATGCTTGTTAGAGTGTCCATCTTTGGAAATCTTAGATTCTAAAATTTTCTGTTATATTCTGCAATGTAATATCAAAGAATGTGTATTTCTTTGTTAGGACTTGTATCAAATAAATATCTATGTCAAATGATTTCAATATCACAATGTACGAAAATTTTGATAATTATACAAAGACTTGTTATATGACTATATCCTTGTATGGATTCTTATTTTGTGTTGTCTTGTAAATGTTGATAGAATGGGCTCCAAGAGGACATCAACAGTTGGCATCACCACCCATACTCAGTCACCCATCAATAAACAAATTGCTGAAATGTTACTCAGCTTTGGAAGCACAAGCTGCTACCATGGTAAATACTAATAATACCAATAGGAACATCAGACAAGGTGAAACTCATGTAGCTACAAAGAGTTTATGAACTGCCAACCTTTCAATTTCAAAGGTACGAAAGACGCTGTTGGCCTCATCCGCTGGTTTGAACGAACTGAATTGGTATTTTCCCATAGCAACTGTACCGAGGACTGCAAAGTGAAATTTGCTACTGGTACTACTAACTGAAAGAACTTATCCTGGCGTTAGCATAAGCTCTTTAGGTATTAAGGATAATCTGTTTAAGCATATTTTGATATTTAGTCATCTTTTACTAGCTTATTAATAGGGCTGCATTTAGACATTCAAAAACATGAAAAATCCGAAAACATAAAAATCTGCTTAGATACCCTTTTTCATTTGCAATTTTATAGCTTGTTAGTTATCTCTAGTGCTTAATTTTTGCTTATTCTGGTAGCTTATAGGTCAATCTTAATTTGTTTTTAGGTTTTAAGGATTAACTTAATGATTTAGTAGCTTAAAAATTAGCTTAAAGGTGCCTTCCTAGATTGTTTCTAAAAAGTATTTTATCCTAAATTGCTCATGTGCTTATCTGGTCTGTTTCTTATTTGATTTGCTTAAATCAGGTTTAGATCTGCTCATTAGGTTTGTTATAAGCCATAGTTGGCTAATTTGGCTAGAGGTTTAGCTTATAAGTAGCTTTTTGGCAAAATCAGTTCAAGGGTAAAAGCTTTTAAGTTTTTTTTAGGCATTTCTGTCAAGTTAAGTAGCTTATTTTTGGCTTATTAGTGGTTTTTTAGAAAAAGTTCATTTGTTAAAAGTGCTTATTGTAGTGTTAAAAGCTTTTTCAAAAATAAAATTTGCAAAATAAAAATGTTAGGCCGTATAGGGAAGCCCCAGGCTCGAACCTAGGACCTCAACCTTAACAGCCCAACATTTTAACACACACTCCCTTTACCAACTCGCCCTTGGGACTTTTCTGTTTTATGTTGCAACAATTATTCATTTAACCTTAGTTTTCAGTTTATGCTTATAAACTTATTCAGCTGATTAGCAGCTTATTAAAAGTGCTTTTCTGATTTTTCTTTTTACCATTATCTAAGTAATAGTCTTAAGTATTTTCAGTAATTTTTCCAGAATTTTTAGAATTAGTTTAATATTTTTAATCATTTTTCTAGATTAAAATAGTTTTTAATTCATAAAAAATTAAATAAAAGTCAAAAAAATATAATTCTTTTTTTAATCATTTAGGACTTTTAAAAATTAAATTTGCATTTTTAGGGTTAAAATTTGATAATTTAGGTTTTTTAAGTCTCGGTTTTAGATTCCCGTTATCGTTTTCGTACTTTAATCTTAATTGCTTTAATTATTTGTTTGCCTTTACATGTTTTTGCGTTTCATTAGTAGAAATAAAATCCAAATCAAATCTTGACTATTCAATTCACGCGATCACAAATTTAAACAAGATTCTCAATTTACGCTTCGTCGGGATACGACTCGGGAAGATTTGGTCATCACTTTTCCTAAAGTGATTTTCATTTCTTAACGGAATACTATTCTTATATTATTTGATAATAGGTATTTTAGTTATATTAATATATATTATATATTATATATACTATTTTTCCCGTATCAAATTCCAAATCGATTTAATGCCTGGAGCGGCACCAGTAGCCCGAGCACCTTACAGATTAACTCCTTCAGAAATGCAGGAACTATCAAACCAACTACAAGAGTTAGCAGACCGAGGTTTTATCCGACCGAGTACTTCGCCCTGGGGAGCTCCTGTCTTATTTGTTAAAAAGAAAGACGGATCTTTCAGAATGTGTATCTATTACCGGGAGTTGAATAAACTCACCGTAAAGAATCGTTACCCATTACCCAGGATCGATGATTTATTCGACCAACTTCAAAGTTTGAGTACTTACTCAAAAATTGACTTAAGATCAGGTTATCATCAACTGAGAGTCAGGGATGAAGATATTCCCAAGACTGCTTTCAGAACGAGGTACGGACACTATGAATTCCAAGTGATGCCATTTGGTTTAACTAACGCACCTGATGTATTCATGGACCTCATGAACCGTGTGTGCAAACCATACTTGGATAAATTTGTGATAGTGTTCATTGATGATATTCTTATCTACTTCGGTAACAAAGAAGAACACGCAAATCACCTGAGAATAATCTTGGAATTACTCAAAAAGGAGAAATTGTATGCCAAGTTCTCCAAATGTAATTTCTAGATCAATATCGTGCAGTTTCTTGGGCACGTAATTGATAGTCAAGGAATTCACATTGACCCCGCCAAGATTGAAGCAGTTAAGAATTGGGCATCTCCTACCACACCCACAGAAGTACGCCAATTCTTAGGACTCGTTGGCTACTATCGAAGATTTATCAAAGATTTTTTGAAGATTGCAAAGTCTTTGACTGAATTAACTTAGAAAAACAAGAAGTATATCTGGGGAGAAAACCAAGAGTCAGCTTTCCAACTGCTAAAACAAAAGCTATGTGAAGCTCTAATCTTAGCATTACCAGAAGGAAACGATGACTTTGTCGTTTACTATGATGCATCACTCCAAGGTCTGGGAGCAGTGTTAAT
>BQNB010011891.1:0-50198 GCA_026074375.1 Tanacetum coccineum | reverse complement strand
GGGTTGACTTTGGTTGACTTTTTCAAACTTGGGCTTTGACTTGACTTTGTCTTTTCCACGCTTTTCCATTCCGTGTCCGAATTTGTCGTTTTGGCTTTGTTTTTCGTCCTTTTCTTAGATATCAGTTCCTGCACAACACAATTAGCAAAACAAGCATATTTTTGGTATTTTAAGTCCGTTTTTGGTTATTTTAACTTGTTTTTAAAGGTAAAAGGTGTGTGTAATTAAACACATATCAGTGTATTTATAGGCCAATGATATGTGTGTAAACACATATCCATTTTATATCAAAAATAACCTTAAAAAGACAAAATTATGCTTTAAATGCTTGAATATTGCTTGTTTTGTCTTTGTGATTACACTCTTTTTATCTTCTCAGGAAGATGATTCTAGCTTTCAAAATTGAAAAAAGTAATTAACCGAAGCTCCAATTCTCATTGCTCCGAATTGGGACCAACCTTTTGAAATCATGTGTGATGCAAGTGATTATGCAATAGGTGCGGTTCTAGGGAAAAGGATTGAGAAGCATTTTAGACCAATTCATTATGCAAGTAAGACAATGACCGAAGCAGAATCAAACTACACAACAACAGAAAAAGAGATGCTTGTCGTGGTTTACGCTTTTGAGAAATTCCGATCATATCTTATCATGAACAAAAGTGTTGTTTACACAGACCACTCCGCATTGAAATACCTCTTCAACAAGAAAGATGCCAAAGCAAGATTGCTTAGATGGGTTTTACTCCTCCAAGAATTCGATTTTAAAGTGATTGATACCAAAGGAGCTGAAAACTATGCAACCGATCACCTCTCTCGTCTGGAAAACCCGTATGAGAATGTTTTTGATCCTAAGGAGATTAATGAAACCTTTCCTCTTGAAACATTGAATACGGTGACTTCTCATGATAATCAAAGTACCTCGTGGTTTGCCGATATAGCAAATTACCACGCGGGGAATTTTCTCATCAGAGGAATGTCAACTCAACAAAAGAGGAAGTTTTTCAAGGATGTAAAGCATTATTTTTGGGATGATCCCTATCTCTTTCGAACATGTGCGGATCAAATCATTCGTAGATGTGTATTTTGACAAAAAGCTCTTGAAATCCTCAAAGCTTGTCATGAAGGACCCACCGGGGGCAATCATAGTGCTAATATCATCGCTCAAAAAGTATTTGATGCCGGTTTCTTTTGGCCTATGATTTATAAGGATGCTTACGATTGCTCAAGATCTTGTGATGCTTGTCGAGACAAGGCAATATTTTTCACATCGTGAGAGGATGCCCTCAAAAATGCAATCCAAGTTTGTGAAATTTTTGATGTATGGGGTATTGATTTTATGGGACCATTTCCGTCGTCTAGAGGTAACAAATATATTCTAGTAGACATTGATTATCTTTCCAAATGGGTTGAAGCCAAGGCGCTCCCCACCAACGATGCTAGAGTAGTTGTCAAATTTTTGAAATCCCTTTTCTCCTGATTCGGTGCACCGAGAGCTATAATAAGCGATCGTGGAACCCATTTTTGTAACGACAAATTTGATAAAGTTATGTCTAAATATGGTGTCACACATCGTCTTTCTACCGCTTACCACCCTCAAACTAGTGGTCAAGTCGAGGTGACGAATCGTGGACTTAAAAGAATCTTAGAAAGGACGGTAGGAGAAAACCGTGCCTCATGGTCAGACAAGTTAGACGATGCATTGTGGGCATTCTGAACCGCTTACAAGACTCCAATTGGATGCACTCCCTACAAGTTAGTTTATGGAAAAGCATGTCATTTACCAGTTGAGCTAGAACACAAGGCATATTGGGCTCTTAAGCATGCCAACTTCGATCTCAAAACCGCGGGTGATCATCGAAAGCTCCAACTTAACGAACTTAACAAGCTTCGTGATCAAGCTTATGAGAATTCATTAATCTACAAGGAGAAGACGAAGAAACTTCACGACTCAAAGATCAAGAATCGAATCTTCAATGTTGGTGATCAAGTCTTACTTTTCAACTCCCGATTAAAGATTTTCTCCGGAAAGCTCAAGTCCCGATGGTCCGGTCCTTTCACTATTACCGAAGTTTTTCCTTATGGCACAGCCAAATTGTCTCATCCCGATGGTTCTAATTTCAAAGTCAATTGCCACCGCCTTAAGCATTACTATGGAGGGGATACACCACCATTGGTTATCCCGGATCTCCAAACTTTCCCTAAGGACAAATGAATGCAGGAATCGAGTCGAGCTTGCGACTCGGTAACCAAAAACAAGCCGCTTCGTGGGAGTTCACCCCATGTTTATCCATTTACTTTCTATTTTCTTAAATAATGTGTTGTGATGTGTTGTGGCTATTCTCTTCCGGTTTCTTATTGTTTGTTGTTTGTTGTGATTTTTACAGTATTGACCCAACAATCTCTGAAGACTCTCGTGTCCGGTGTTATATCCCGTTTCACTCGAGCTTCTCATCCTTTGTGTGAAATTAGTTTGGGGAGATCCGATATCCTTTCATCTTATCGATTAACGTTTATCTTTGCATAATTCATAAACGGCTTAGATTTACGTAGAGACCCGACTTTAAACAATGAGGACAATGTTTCGTTTTAGTTTGGGGAGGGAATCTATCGATTTGATGTTGCCTGCTTATTGTTTTGTTCTCACGTACCCGTTTTTCCGCAAAAATAACAAAAAATTTAAAATTTTAAAGATCTTATTTGTAAAAAAAATGAAAAAATAAAAATATTAGTAAATAAAAATAATAATAAAAAAATAAAAAAATATATAAAATAAGTGTTCAAGACAAAAATGTAGGTTTTTCGTTGGTAAGAATAAGAAGTAATTTTTGACCCAATCGAACGTGTAGAGTTCTAGCTTTCTCCCTTAACAATTAATGATGATAGTTTGTGCTAGTCTCATGTAGACTTTAAACATGATAGACTTGAAATCATTAGTAAATGAGGACTTGTGCTAATCTCAAGTAGATTTTAAATATGCGAGGTTTGATTTTATCATAGGTAAGTATTGGCGAATCCTCTTTATTAGAGATTTTAAATTGCAAAGAATAAGAGTGATAGTGTTGATTTCGGAATTAGAGATGTTAAACAAGGTTTATTTGGAAAACTTAAAGGCTTATAAGAATAACTTGTGGTTTTTCTTCCCCGAAGTTCTTAAAATGATTAATTATACGTGTTCTCTTTAATTTTTACAAATTAGTGTTTTGCTCTTAAAAGTCTAATCAACATATTCAGAGAAAAAAGCTTTAACAATGATGAAGTCAACAACGTTGGTAAATAAGAATTTTAGTTCAAGTTTATACTTTGGTTTTCTAAAACAAAATTTTTTTATTTGCAAAAATAATGTGTTGAATATATAATCATATATATATATATATATATATATATATATATATATATATATATATATATATATATATATATATAGTTGGTAAATAAAAAGGATGCAAGTTATAAATCCTTAAATGTTAATAATTAATATACAAACTCCATCGTAATAAAGTACATATGCATTTGTCGGTTCGCTCCCGATGTGACATCGAAAGAAAAGGTAGAGGATGTATATTTAGGGTTGGTATCATAATAAGTACACGAGCTCTTGTCGGAGGCGTGGCCGATGTGTCGTCAAAAGAAAAGTGATACCAGTTCCTAGCCTAATAATGTAAATACTAATAATAATGTTGCAAGTTAGAAAATAAATAGTAAAAGTTTTATTCTCTAAAACCAAGGTATTCTTTTGAACTAAGGTTTGCAAAAGTCTACAAGGCTTTTTCATTGGAAGTTCATGCGTCTAGATTATTATTCTCCAGATGGGGTGTCAAAAGCCTTAGCACTTACCCGATGACGGTGGGATGCTAAAGAAGAAATTCATGGGGCAAGTGAACCAACGATGTCTTAGCTAAGGAGGTTTTTGTTTGCTTTGAGGTGTGATCTTACTAAGTGATTAACATATTAGCCCAAAAGGCCCATGTGTAAAGCTTGGTCGGATTTCAACTATCTAAATATGTGGATTTAATGGTTTAAATTAATTTGAACACACACACTTAAATATATGTTTATGTCGGGAAGAGAAATTCACAAGTTGTAATTATAAGTAGTATTAGCATCTTAGCTCGTACCTAACGGTGATCTTATTTTTAAGCTTAGCATGGGAAAGGTGAAAAATCAGGATTGATAAAGTTATCTTTTAGACACTTAATTGTGCTTTTTGTTCCATGATCCTTAAAGTTACCAATGAGGTAATGAAAACAATACATTATGTCAACACAAGAATAAGTTATAGTTAGGAAGTTAATTATTAAGAAAAAAATCATAAAAAAATCTTTGAAAATGGAAATTCGGGTGTTTTATAACTTGTGATCTCTTAGCTCTCTCAACAAAAATCTTTGCTACTTTTCAAAGGTTTAGTTTAGGGAAGTTTTGAGATATTTGGTTATAAGGCATGTAATATTGATGTGAGGACCACACAATCATTTGTTTTGGGGAATTTTGATTAAGTTTGTAACTACATCTATCTGTTAACACAAAAATGACCCAATTAAGCCCAAAACAGACTAAAAATGGCAAAGATATGCTTGTTTTTGTGTTTTGTGTGTGCAGGTATGGATATATCAAAAATCACAAGAAAACCGTCAAAAACGGGCAAACACGGACACGAGGAACGGAAGAGCACAAAAGAAGCCAGAGATGCAAAGCCAAAAGCAGGAAAAGTCAAAAAGTCAAAGCTGTGGTCAACTCTTGGTCAATTCTCAGTCAACAAAAGTCAACCATAAAAAGACAAAAAATCCACAATTACCATTTAAGTCCCTCAACTTTCCAAAAGTTAAGTAATGGTCCATACCTTAAATGGGACCTTAAACCTTAATATCTTTCCGGATCCAAAAGCCCATTACCCTTAGCCCATTTACCCTTTTTATATAACCACAAGGACTAATGTTGCCATTTGTGAAAGTCCTTTTACATTACACTTTTATTTAACAAAAGACAAGGACTAAAGTTGCAATTTCCCAAAGTTTAAATTGTTTTTACCCCATTTTCAGTTAAAACAAGCGCCAAAGGGTGTTGCTGTTCACCCGTCACTACCAATTCACCACCAAAGGCAAAATCAAAGGGCTTTTCTAAATTGAGGGGTGATTTAGACCATTCAAGTGATGAAGAACACAATGACAGGGTCAAAAACGTCATCTCAGGGTATCTTATTGGTTATTCAAGCAATAAATCACTCGTGGCTATGGCAAAGAAGCATAAGGGGACTCATTTTTTACACTAAATTATGCCTAAAAGAAACACAAGGTGTCTCAATCACGGATTGCCACGCTGGCAATCCGTGTGAGCTACCTAGTGATCTAACGGTTAATAATGATTTGCCAATCATTGAAGAATTATACGGGCAAGATTAAAAGGGGCGTGGGATGCAAGCAAGTGCCTAGAAGCTTCATCAGAGTGCTATAAATAGCCTCACTTTTCACACACACAGAGACGTAGTAGTAGCTTAGTAGTTTTTAGCTTAAAAATTAGCTTATTGTAATTTCCTTTAAAACTCAGTTGTAACTTTCTTTTGATAATGTAATCAAGTTTTATTTTAATGAAATCTAGTTTTGCTCTTAAATAATCTGTCATAAGCACTTTTATTTTTCACTCATAAGTTTTCAATTTTTCTCAAATGTTAAGCTATTGATCTAATAAGCTCATATAAGCTCTTACTAGTCTCTAAGCTAGTAATTGAGTGAATTTTACCCTAATCATACTTATACCTAATAAATCAATTAAATACTCTGAACTTATTGGATTGTGGCTTATGGAAGGGGAGCTTATCATGGAAGAGCTCCCATGGACTTATACTAGCTTATCTATATGGATAAGCTAGAGCTAGTAGCTGTTCTATTAAGCTTCTGTTAAGCTGAAGCTTAAAGTAAGTCTTCATTTAATTTCTTAAGTTCTTTAATATTTAGTTAAATTTATGCTTAATAGTGTAGATTTGTTTAATAGCTAATCTAATTGCTTATTAGTGCTTATTTACCTTATTTCTAGCTTATTAAGTGTGTTTGTTTATCTGTTTTTAGCTTAAGTGTTTTAGACTTTAGTATTTCAAAACTTGTCTATAAAAACCATAAAAAATCAAAAATATAATAAGCATAGTAATAGATCTTTGATTTCCTGTAATCCAGTTGTTAAATCATGTTAGTTAAGTTTGTTTTAAGCTAAATACTATCTGATATCAAAGGTTTTAAAGCTAGAATTCATTTTCAAAAGTTTTTTAAATATGTCATAAACCTAAAGGAGTGTTTGGTTTTATGCAGTTTGACCTCTTAAAGTCAAATTGCATTGTGAACTTTGTTTGAGATAGTTGTGAAATCATTTTTAACTAGTTTAGAAAGAGTTTTCATAGGTCATAATTCAAATTTGAAAAAGTTAGGGTTTAATATCATTGTCTCAGCACCAGGGGAGATTTCTCCTTTGTTTTGATTGCTAATATTTGAATTAAGCCTTTTAGGCTTAATTTGAGTTTGTAGTTTACTCAAGAACACTCCATAGAGTGTGTAGTGTGCATGTTTTCCCTCTAGGATTCTTGCATTTGAGTTATGCACTTTTGCAAAGTGCATTAGCAAGTTAGATAACAAATTCCACTGCTATAATATTTAGGATCATTTAGGATTAGTAGATTTAGGTTAAAGGTTCTAAAATTCAAGTTCCTCATAGTTTAGAAATAGCTTATTTTATTTTAAGTCTTACTTTTCATTGTCTAGCTCTGTCACTTATGTATATTTGACTTTCAAAGTCATTAAAAAACCAAATAAAAGCCAAAAACAGTAGAGCCTAGATTTTAGTTTTTTAATTAGGAATTTTAGCTTTTAGTACTTGATTTTATGAATTGTTTTCATTGCTTATATGTAGGTAGCTTAGTTTTCAAAAGCTTAGGTTATCTTATAGCTTATTTAACTTTTTAGCTTATTAGATTTTTAAGCCTTTTGAGTTTGTGCCTGAGTTTGCCTATTTGATCTTCAATTTTAGTTAGCTTTAAGTAATTTCTAGTTTAGTAGCTTGTTAGAATTAGATTAAGCATATCATAAGGAGTTTAGAACTTCTTTTGTTTTAAAAATTGAGCTAAAATTGAGCTTTTTGCAAGTGCTTAAGTGAAAGTAAAGGCAAAAGCCCACTTACTGATTCAGCAGTTTTTATAAGCTCTTTTTGAGCTTAATTTTGAGTTTAAGCTAGTGTTGTCTTTATTAAAGTTGTTCAAAAACTTGTAATCTTTAGTTTTTAGCTTTTTGTTTTTAAAAATTTTCAAAAAAATAAGCAAAAAGGGGGTTTGCCTGCCTCGAACCCACGACCTCCTGCTTATAGACCCAACGTGTTAACCAATTTGCTTCATTAGCTCATCCGGTTATATCTCCTTTCTTTTATTTGATAAACACAATTTGGGCTTAAGCCCCATTTATAAGCCGTAGCTTATTTAAGCTTTTACCCGGCTTATTTGTTAAGCTGTGATCTTCTTCTTATTTTTCCTTAAATCCTTATAACTTTATAGATTTTTCCTGAATATTTCGTATTTTTCCATTAAGTATTCTATTTTTAATCATTTTTCTTAAATTTTTAATTTCGAAAATACATAAAAAATAGAAAAATGTTTCAGAAAATTACAAAAAAATAGTTTTTCGTTTTATAAAAAATAGCTTTAGGTTTACATTAAGAAAAATGATTTTCACCACTTTTAGATTTTAATTTTCATTTTTGAGCTTTTAATTTTAAGTTTAAAAATAGGATTTTAATTTTAAAAATAGTTTTCTGAATTCTTAAGTTACTTTAGACTTTTCTAAGTTTAAAAATCATTTTTGTCAATTTTTAGGACTTAATTTGCTATTTTTTAGGATTTAATTAGATTAAATTAGTTTTTAATTCATATAAATTAAAAAAATAATCATACAAAATGTTCTTCTTTTTCTTAAAATTTTCTTTTGTCTTATTTTAGGTTTAGAAATTTAGTTTGAATTTTTAGGGGTTAAATTTAGTATACTTGCTTAATTGTCGCATTTTATTTGTTCTCCGTTAATTGTTTAGGTGTTTAATAGCTTATAATTGTTTGTTTGCTTTTTATTTTAGTAGTTTTAGATACTCAAAATTTCCTTTTCTTATTCAACTTCATAATCTGAGCTAAACGTGGTTTAAGTGCACAAGTCGTTAGGAAACGAACCCGGGTGATCATCGTACCGGTAAATATACGTATTATATATTATATATATATCTTTTAAGAGTGAATTTTCCTTAGGGAATTTTCTTAATTGCTCTTGTGGAATTATATTATATATTTTATTAGTATATAAAACTTTACACATCATGAGGCCTTAAGTTTCTGCTGAGTGGTAAGACACGATTGTGTTTCTAGGCCTTTTTAACGGATTTCGGTGATTGTCGGGTTCGAGTTCATACTCGTTTCATATCGGATCATTAAGCCCACTCATTTATTAAACTCATTGTATATAAAATTAATTTTAAACAAGTTTTTAGTGAGTTTTATTCCATTTCTCTCTCTTTTTATAGAATAAAAAAAGCTTCGTCGATTCGAAAATAGTAATTCGACGGAATGAATGCCCCCTTAATGTGTGCCCCTCATTTGAGGACACCAAGGAATCGAGCTATGGTGACTTGCGACAAAAACGAGTTAAACTACAAGTGCAATATATATTTCCAACTTCGAGCAACGTCATGAAAAATATATTAGAATGTCTAAAAAATAAATATGCACTACTTCATCAACCACAAAACAATAAACTAACCGTCACAACCATGTTATAAAATTTAAACTTCATTCATAACATAAAAATCATACATAAAACATGATGATACAAGGCATACAAAATAAAATTTACAACTACCCTGATTGATCTAGAGAGCCATAGGATTTGCTTGCAAAAGGGGTGATGAATTTTTATTTGAAGTGAGGAAACTAAACATACAATATGTTTAGTTTGCGGGTGGAGAGGTTGGTGGTGCGGTAGGATTTGGTGGTGGTGAATTTGGTGTGGAAGGTTGTGGGAGCAAGTGCTCAATGTAGGAGAACATAAAGTGTAGTTCATCCCTCAAATAAAAAATAAGGTTTCGGTTATGGAGACAACATAAGCAAGTTGCTTCGTAGGTATCAAGAAGATTAAACGGATTGGATGAGCTACAATGGGTGGTGATTATATTGGTGGTGGTGATGGAGTGTTGAAAGCAAAATCAAGTAGAGTGATTGGTGAAAGTGTATGGGTGATGTTCATAGGTTGATGCTCAAGTGATGGTATGGGATGAGAGACTCTATGAGGTGGTGAGTTTTTAGAGCTCAAGTAGGGATTTGTTGATGGAGATGATGAGTAGAATGGTGATGAGTTGAGCTTGGAGGCAATTGAGGAGGAATAGGATGTACCTCTAATGGATGGTGTTTTGAATTGACCATTAGGTGCATTTGGTGACATGGGTTTGTGTTTTGGTAATGGAGTCTTAGCATCCTCTAGTATAAGATCAATACATAATTGCCTTGGTGGTATGATCGTGATTTTTGGTTTCTTGGTAGCTCTTGAGGTTGAGGTTTGAGAATATGCCATGGAAGTGTTTGAGGTTAAAGATAAATAAGGAAGATGATGATTTGAAAATAAGGATTGGGAGTCATTTATTAAGAGAAAATTATGTAAAAATGGTTGGGTTAGTGTTAAAATGACCAAATCCAAGTAATGTTTGTATTTTCTGGGCAAATATAGCTGATGCTAAGCAAAAGATGGTCAAAAGCAAAAAGAAAACAGTAAGACCCAGTTGTCGGTCCCCTTATCTATGGGGCCGGTCTCCATATCGATCAGGGTTCCTCCTTTGATAGATCAGGTGTGACAACCATGATTTGAGCAGGTTAGTCAAACCGTTAGTATTGACTTATGTGCCTGTTGCAATATAGGTTTATGTGATTCTGTGTATTTATACGAGTTTTAAGTGGGTTATGGAAGGTAATTGGAATCAATCTATTTGAGTGTGAATCATCTCAATAATTGTGAATGGCGGTGAAATTGGTTGAGTTCTTTGTTCACTTTTGAGTGACAAGGAAATGATTATTGAGATTTGAGCGTTTTCCTGTTAAATGTGTAAGTATTATTACGTATACGTATTTTTATGTTAGTAATCTAAGATAGGTTTTGATTTTAAGTGGTTAGTTAAGAATAATGTAAAAATTCTATTTTAGGAAAATGAGGTTGAAAATGAAAAGTTAAAAAGTTATTTTTAAAAGACTAGTGAATTTCGTTTAAGTAAAAAGGTATAGTCAAATTAGTTAAGATTTTTATAAAAAAATTAAGGAAATACAAATAAATATGTAATAATAAAAAAAAGAAAAAAAAAGGGCATGGTCGCCGGTTCTATGAAAAAAAAGGATAAAGAATTTTATTTGGAATCAAATTAAAATTGGCAATTATCTTAATACTTCATATTTAGTCTATAAATCAAACTAAATCCCAAAACCCCCTCCCCATGCGTTTGAGATGACGCGAACAGACGAAGAAAAAGAGAGAAAAAAAATTAGGGTTCTTTGCTAAGTATTTTTCCAATTCTTGTATTATTCTAATTAATTTTTAATTAATGTAATCCTAGCATGATGGATAGGGTTTAAACAAGTAATTTTTGACAAGGTTTGATTAGGGTTTTAAGTTTCTTGAAACTTTATGATGTATAGAATATTTTGATCATCTTTTGAATTGTTTTCAGATTGGGTTAGTCGTTAGAGGCTTGATCTTTAGATATAAGTCCATTTAATTTACTGGCAGATTTGGTCAGTTCCTTGTAGAGATCATAACTCATTCATAAAAATTTAAATAAATAATTTACAACATACTGGAGATAACCTCAGAGAGTCTACTTTCCATAAAATTTGTCCTCGTGAGTTTTTATGTTCGGAAATGTGGTCAAAGGTCGATACAAAATCATGGTAAAACTGTAACGAGTTTTCCGTATGGTTTTGATTTTTCTAAAATACATAGACATCTAGTTAGAGACTCTAAATCATCGTGGAATTTATTTATAATTGTGTGTAGACCCTGAATTTTTTCTAAGCATAATAAAGATTGATCTAAGTGGTCATCTAGTGTTTATACTTTTAGGGTCAATTCTGGATCAATTTAGATACTTTGGATTAATGAAATTTCTAAAGGGTATTTGTAAAAGGGTAATGGATTTGGGAGAGCTATGAGAGGTTCATAGGATATATATGTAGCATGGTGAATTTTGGTTTGAATTGTGGAAGTGTTTAAGTGATGGTACGTTTAGGACGCATAAGTGAGTATAAAATTCTGCTCAAAACCAGAAAATTAAAGTGGTAAGCATTGAAGTTAAAATTGACGAATGTAGAACTTGAAAAGGGTTTTAAATTATGTATAAAAACTATTGTAGATAGCTTTAATATACATTATTAATTTGAGGTTACATCATATTGATTTAATGCCTAATTGATTGTAGCCTTAATTGTGTGCTGTAATTGTTTTAGATTATCTGTAAGTGTTTGTGAAGCTTTAGTGGAATCTTTTGGGAAGCAAGCAGTCAGGTGAGTTTCATAGTCCCACTTTTTTAATGTTTTACATTTGGATGAATGATGCAAAGAGTTTGAAATGTTTTAGTTTCTATGATAAAGTAATTTAAATGATGCATGGTCTAACTTGAACTTTGTATAGTTATGCTGCACTTTCTTTTATAGTATGAATTGTTTTGCTTGAGCGTTATTCCGTCTCATGGCATTTATTGATTTGATTGGTAAGCATGATCAATCTTATTATTGTTATTGTTTGAGTGAGCGTGAAACTTCATTGTTGTTATTTTTTTGTGTGGAGGATTGAGCGTGAACGTCTCAATGTGTATTGATTTATTGCAATGTTAGCTTGTATGATAGTACTTATGTCCTGTCTAATGGTTATGTTTTTATTTATCACAATAATTGGATTAAAGTTTGTTTTGCGTTCTAAAACCTATGACTCTCACAAACCGTTTGATTGACGTTTTTCTAAAGCATCATATTTCAGGTGAGCTTCATAAAATTGAGGTTAAGAGAGGGCTAGAATTACCGATAGGAATGCATTGAGTTCGCTCCTAAGTTTGTTTATGTTTGTTGCATGATTTGTTGAATGGTTATATTGATTTTATTAGGATGTGAGATATTATTTTCTTGTATTGGTGAGACCCCTTTTTTTATTTATTAATACAAGAGTCGTTTCTTTTGGGTTTTCGGTATGTCTGACACAGTGTCTTTATTACTTTATTTATGAATTAGATTTTCGTCTATTGTGACACCATTTGGTTGTGATAATATCCATGTGTTACGCCTCGTGTTTCCGCGCTTGGCGGGGTGTGACAATTGGTATCAAGCCATGTTTTATAGAGAACAGGTGGTTGAGCTAACTATAGCTTAAGGTTCCTTATATATATCATTTAGGGATTATGTGTAAGTATATACCTGATTATGCTTATTTTTCCCTAAGTTTCATAAGTACATTATACTATATATACTCTATAAATATATATATATATATATATATATATATATATATAACTAAATATGATATATATATAACTATATAAATAATATAATTGAGTTTTTCTGTGTTATTTTGAGATCCGTATCCTGATATAGTCTATGTTTTGTGGTCTATTATAGTATGTCTCCCCCTATTCGTAGAAAGTACCATGATTCAGTTGCTTTTTCTCAACTGGGTGTAAAAAGGATTAAAATAGCAACGCGTGTAACCGTAAAATCCGAATTCCTATTGCCATGTGGTCGTGTAGATGTCCAAAGAGAAGATGATCTTGAAGGAAGTTGATGGACAAACGGTTGAGCAAATTGAAATAAAGATAATTGCCAAGGATGGCACTATCACCAGAGTTCCTGGAAAATTTCAAGGTTATAAAACGTCTGAAGAAGAGCCAGTGGAACAACCTAAAATGACATACCTGTATATATAATTGACTAGGACTCCTTAGTGTATAAAAGGAGGTCCTAGGGCATAGAGTTTTATATATATCTGTGTCAAATCCAAACGAGTCATTCATAGAGTTATCATAGCTTCAAGGTTTTATAACCCTAATATTAGGAGAGTATTCACATTTTTTGTAATAATAATATTAGAGCTTTTATTGTTTGTTGAATTGTGTGTTCATAGAATTGTATTCATAGAGTTACTGCTTCATTAAGAATTCTTCTTATTGATTAAAGATTAGATTCCGCATAATCTTTAATATATTCAACAAAGTTTCTACTATAGTTGTGTTAGATTTATCTAGCATAACAAAACCTTAAAAGGCATAAGGAATTAAAGATCTATTGAAGTGGGATCAATAGTACCCCGCATGATTAGCCCCAACCATAGTATGATTCCAAAATTCACTCTCTAACTTCTCCATTTCGTTACTTGGACAAAACTCTTCCACCAACAACGCCTTAAACTCAACCCAAGTCATTCCTATAGTAGTTTCACGACCACTTGCCTGCGTCTGAGTGTTCCACCAAGTCAAGGCCTTATTTATGAACGAACTTGCAGCATACTTCACCTTTTGATTTTCCGCACATCTACTATTGTCTATCACAGACTCCATTTTCTCAATCCATCAGGTAATTGCTATCGCACCTCCTTTTCCATCATAGTCTTGGGGATTACAAGCCAAGAACGTCTTATAGGAACATCCATTGTTCCTACCATTCCCATTATTTACATTGTAGTCGTTGTTGTTGTTGTTATTGATGTTGTTGTTCATGTTGTTGGTCACTTGCATGATAATCCGAGGGATGATATCTTGCAACTGATGTGCTATGATAGCAACAATGTCAGGGTTTTCATCATTTCCGGAATTGGTTCGTCGGTTTGGAGCCATTTTTATAAAATAAAATTTATATACATTAGATGATATAATAAGGATTTCCAATCCCATAATCTTATCATACTGTATACATTACCATATACATACAAGTATAACCAACATATAATGTGTCAACATCAATCCATGTAATCATACTTGCAAGTCCACTTGTGTGGTGGCGCATGTATAATTATGTTGGCCACCATAATTATAAATGCCCCCTTTCACAAGTGTACTCCATCCTATGACGACACTTCTTAAGGTTTACACACCACATAACACATAATATTAAACACTCATACATCACACATGGAAATACTCCAACAAATACTTAAGTAATAATATTAAAATACTTAAAAATCTAAAAGCTGAAAGTAACATTCTTAAACATGACTCCAACCATAGAATAACGAACTAAATTTTCAAAACATGAAACGAGATGAATAGTCAGGTAACATATAGGCAAGAATAGCTAAGATGAATCTGTTTTAGGTCGAATGCCACTCTCACAAGTATCTTCCATCTCCTTACACTTAGGTTCACTCCTTGCTATGGACTCGAGATCTGACTCTACTTCATTGTCAGATGCTGCATAACATGAAGATTCGAAGTTTGACCCTATTTTTGATGCCTCCTTCGATCCCTTCTTTTTTGATTCTTCCTTTTCCTCTTCTTCCTCCTCTTCTTCATCCCCTTCTTCCTTGGATGACGTTTTCCAGGAAATTCAGAGATTCTGCCATCCTTTGAAATCATTCTCTTTTCCTTCTTCATGATCCATTTTCCTTCTGATTTTCTCATAATCAACTTTTCATCAACTCGGCACGGATACAGTTCAATAGGTATTCGTAATCGGATATTTGCGATATCGTTGTCGTTTTAATTCTAACCAGTTTCTAGTGATTTTCATAGCGCTTAAGTCCAGTTGGGACATGGATATCCCCAACGAATTTCTCACGGGAGGGAGCGCTGACTAAAGAATAAAAAGAAAATAATATATAGTTAAATTAGATAATAGTAGAAGCAACAATACAGAATAATTAAGCGTCTTTCGATAAGCGAAAACTACGTGATACTAAACTCTTACGTAATTAAGTCACTTCAAACCCTACTAAATGCAGCTATAAATGAAGGACTCCCTAGTTTATAGACTATGTTCTACCACCAACTTCTTATAACATTGGCTCTGGGCTTTGATACCAATCTGTCACACCCCACCAAGGCGGAAACAAGAGGTGTAACGTCATGGGTATCATCACAACACAATGGTGTCAACAATAAAGAGAACTACAATGCATTAAACAAAACAAAAAAGGACACAAAGTGTCATGACAATACCTAACACAAGAAAAGGGGTCATGTATTGAGGTAAAAGAGTCACTCCAATACAAAGACATAAACAAAATATCCCAAAACCTAAAACATTCAATCAACATTCAATGTATCAATCCAAACAAAGTACAATATGAAAACTAGGAGATAAACTCCGTATGCAAGCCTACGGTCTCACTAGCCAAGCATCCTAACTGCATTTTCCTCAAGATGCTCACCTAAAAATGATGCTTAAAACGTTAACAAGTATGTTGGTGAGAGTCATAGGTTTTAGACACGCAAATAAACTCGTTTTCACTATGATTAACAAAACAAGGCAAGACAATAATGAACTATCATGATCCTATGCTAGCATGCAACAAAATCAAATCAACATATATCACACACTGGGTAGGTGTACCCATCTGATCCTTACATACTGGGTAGGCGTACCCATCTGATCTATAAACATATCCAAAACTGAGTAGGCGTACTCATCCGATCCCAAATAGATACCATAAGTATCACTGAGTAGGCGTACTTATCCGATCCCAATCAATATCACAAATCACACTGAGTAGGCGTACTCATCCGATCCCAATCAATATCAACATGTAACACATAGTCATATAATAGTCATGTAATGTCCATACGTAATTTAAAACACATAATCACAGCAATGAAACATTTCAAAACATTTGCATCATTTCCATCCCAATTTAAAAACGGAAAAATAGGACTATGAAACTCACCACCTGATTCACAGACAGCTACTTCAATAAATTCCACGCAATCACTAAACACAAATAAACATATTTTACATGCGATTTAGTCTAAATCCTAAGACGATGTAACATTCAATTGGATGGACTACTATGTCATATTAAGAATATAAACCCCTTTACCATAACTTCCATGAGACCATACTTAATTCCAAAACCTAATAAACCACTTATTTGAGTTTTCTAGCTTATCGGCAGAATTTTATAGTCACTTCATGACTACAAAGGAAATACCAAATCATCAAATTGACTTTCCCTACTGCATTCCATACCTTCCCAATGAATTATGAACTACTGTGATTTTTTAGAAAAAATAATATTGAGCCTAACTATTTTATAAAATTTCAACATCACAACAAATCTCAGAAATCGATCTGATTCGACTATCAAAAAATTAGTGATTAGACATATTTAAACACTTAGGAAAATTCTACAAAAATTCTAGAAAATCATACACATCATGAACTTACTACAGTAGCAATGTCATCAATTAAAAAGACGTTTTGATATGGTTTTTGACCTCACAAACACAACCCAGAATCTGCCCCAAAAAACTCAGATTTGACAGCGAATCTTGTAAAATTATTTTGACTGACCTTCACTCACTTTTAATTCATGAAACCAACGGTGTTGAAAAGTAGACTCTCTATAGTTAATTTAGGTTCAATAAAATTAATAAAAGCTATCCGTATGACCAAGTTATGACACTTACAAGATGACCTAAAAATCTGCCCAGTTTTAATTCTAAATTTAACAACCACTACACCTAACCAAACGCATCCAAACACTATTAATTACATCCTAATTGAATATTAATGATCATCTTAACATGTTTACTGAATTTTAATGAAACCCTAATTCCCACCAATAATGTTATTTAATAAATAAGAATTAAACAAAGAAAGAGAAAAAGATCATAACCAATAACGCTTTACCCGATTATACTAAAAACAACAAACACACTTGATTCTTGATAAAAAAATATTTTTTTCTTCTCTTCTTTGGGGTTTCGGTCGAACAAAAGGAACTGGGGGAAGGGGATTAAATTTTTTTCTAATACTAATTTGTTTCCTAATTAAACTTTTTTCCCTTTTTTTCTCTTAAAATCCGGTCCCTATATTTATATATATGTTTTTTTATTTTATTTTTAATTATTATTAAATGTATATTTACTCTTATTTTGTTATTTTTACAAAAAACTCTTTTATAATGATGCTCTTGGCCCATGGATCCCCTCCTTAGAACAAGGGGGAGCAACGATCTAAGGGGAGCACATACAATGGTATGGATTCTTCTCTTCTACAAAGATACCATTCGTTTGATAAAAGACCAAGATCCCGCCTTTTTTATTTAACAAAAGGGGGAGAAGGAAAGCATAGCTTTGAAGCATATTGAATCAAGAAAATCAAGCACTTACGGAAGCAAAGAGCCTTAGCATTCATCAATCTATGTAAGACTCATAAGGTGAAGACAATAAGCATGCACTTACAGAAGCAAAGAGCCATAGAATTCATCAAGCTATGTAAGACTCATAAGGTGAAGACAATGTTCAAGCTTCATCAAATTACAAGGCCAAGATCAAGACGTGAACTTCATCAACGGCGGTCTTCATCTTCATTATGTTTGTAATTTTATTTGCTTTCCGAAATATTATTTGTCATCATCAAAAAGGGAGAGATTTTTAGTGCAACATTGACTAGGATATCCTTTATGTTTTAATGATGACAAATAAACATTCATAAAATGTAAAATAACAAACGATAGACTAAATCCAAAAAACCGGATATTCGCCTATGGCACGCTGGGAACGCGTCAGCTCGTAGCCAGCGCACCACTCGCGAAGTCCATTTTTATGGATTTGATTTTGCCAGCTTTCCTCTTACCCGACACATGTGGAAAATTTAATAAAGGTATGTATATGATATTTGAGCATTTGGGAACACTTCAAATGAGGTTTAGACCTAGACAGGAGCAAATCTAACACACTACGTATTTTAAGGCATAAAATACTAATTGTGACAACCATGACTTGAGCAGGTTGGTCAAACCGTAATGTTGACTTAAGTGTATCTGTTGCAAAGTATGGTTATATGTTTAAACGCGTTTATATGTGTTTGTGTGGGATATGTGAGATTGGATAATCAATCCATTAAGCGTGATCGTCTCATTGGGATTGGATTTGTGTTGAATTTTGTGAAGTTCATTTCGTTCACTTTTGGTGACAAGGAAATGATTTCGGTGATTGAAGCGGTTTCGCGTTAATTGTGTAAGTAATTATACGTATACGTATTTTTGTGTTAGTAATTTAAGATAAGTTTAGGTTTTAGAGGTTAAGTTAGGAGAAATGAGTTATTTGATGGAGAAATTTCATTTTAATCACTTATAATGATAATGGAATTGATTAGGTAGTTTGAGAGAATTGTTTTGGTTAATATGTGGATGTCTAGGTGATGGATTAAAATGGGAAGTGTGTCATTTGTGAAAGAAATGAGTTTTTTAAAATATGAGAGTTTTTGGAAGACTTTCTATTTTTAGAAAGTGAATTTGTGAAATAAAAAGTATTTTTGGAAAGTTAATTATTTTTAAAAGTCTAGTAAATTGCGTTTAAGCAAAAAGGTATGTGCAAATAAGCTTAGGTTTTTATAAAAACTTAAGGTAAAGCAAATAATTAAGTAATTAATAAATAAATAAATAAATAATATATATATTTTTTATAGATGAATAGTAAAAACAAATTTAAAGAGGATAAGGGGAAAGAAAAGAAAAAAAGAGTTTTAAAACGAAACAAACTCTAATTAGATATTATTTATAATTAATTGGGGGCCTATAAATACAAAATAAATCTCATAACCCTCCTCCCCTATTGCTCGACCGATCCAGAGGGAAAAAAGAGAAGAAAATTTTTAAGGTTTAAGGTATTTTTTAATTCTTTGTTTAATTCTAGTTTTTATTTTAATTCTTGTAATCTAAGCATGATGGATTAGGTTTAATCATGAAAATAAATTAGGGTTTTAAATTTTCTGGAGTTTATAGTTTAATGATGATTGTTTGATCATTGGTTCAATTGGTTTCGTGATTTAATCATGCGTTAGGGTCTAGATCGCCCAGATTAGTTGTTTAATTCACTGCAGAAAATTAGGCAGTTTTGTAACGGTCATAACTCAATCATAAATTATCAAATAAACAATTTACAACATACTGGAGATAACCTAAGAGGGTCTACTTTCCAGAAAAGTTAGTCTCGTGAGTTTTTATGGTTGGGAAGTGGGTCAAAAGGCCTTTACAAAATCAGTGTGTAAAACTGTGACGAATTTCAGTTTTGGTTTTGATTTTTCTAAAAATACTTAGACATCTAGTTAGAGGCTCTAAATTACGTGGAAGTTAGTTTATATATTGTGTGTGACCCATGAATTTTTTCTAAGTATGTTATGAAGTTTAAGTGGGTTATCTAACGTCATACGTTTAGGGGGTCAGATTCTGGCCGAATTCTAGACACTTTGAATTAATGAATTTCTAAAGGGTATTTGTAAAAGAGTAATGACTTTGGAAGAGCTAGGAGAGGTTCATAAGACATATAGGTAGCATGGTGAATTTTGGTTAGAATTATGGAAGTGTTTAAGTGGTGCATTTAGGGCGCGTAAGTGAGTATAAAATTCTGCTCTAATCCAGAAAATTTAAAGTGTAGTATTAAAGTATAAATGGCATATATAAGATTTGGAAAAGGGTAAAATCAAGTATAGAACTATGGTAGATAGCTTAGATATCCATCATAGTTGAGGTTACATCATATTGGGTTGAATGCCTAATTGATGGTAGCTTATTGTGTGCTTAATTGTTTAGATTATCTGTGAAGTGCTTGTGAAGCTTTTATTGAAATCGTCTGGGAAGCTAAGCATCAGGTGAGTTTCATAGCCCATTTTCTTATGTTTTCTTGGGGTGAAAATGATGCTATGAGTTTAAATGTTTTAGTTACTGTGATAATGTGTTTTAAACGAGGCATGGGCTATACGAGACTATTGTATGTTATGTGCTACTTGCTAATATGATATGGATTGTTGTGCTTGAGCGTGACCGTCTCAAGGCATTGATGGATTGTTAGTAGTGAGCGTGACCGTCTCATTGCAGTGGATTGTTAGTAGTGAGCGTGATCGTCTCATTATTGTACGTTTTGATTTTATGTTTGTGATGATTGAGCGTGAACGTCTCAATGTGGATTGATGTGATTGCATGTTAGCTTGTATGATAGTACGTTGTATGTCCTGCTATGTTATGTTTTATTTATCACAGTAATTGGATTTAAAGGTTTGTTTTGCGTGTCTTAAACCTATGACTCTCACCAACCATTGTGTTGACGGTTTTAAGCATCATTTTCAGGTGAGCTTAATGGTGCTAAGATAGAGCGCAGTGGTTAGAAGAGACCGTAGGATGCTTGTAGTTTATTTATGCTTTCTGTTTTGAATAATTGCGTTTGCATGAATTGTTTGGATTATGTTTTGCATGTCATTTATTGACGAGACCTCTTTCTCATTAATAAAGACACCATTAGGTTTTGGGTATTGTTATGACACTTTGTGTCTTTGCTTTACTTTAGTATTCATTTTAGTATTCTCTATATAGACACCATGTGTTGTGATGATATCCATTCTTGTTTACGCCTCGCGTTTCCGCCTTGGCGGGGTGTGACAGATTGGTATCAGAGCCTTTGGTTATAGAGAACTAGGTGGTTGAGCCTAGACTATAGCTTAAGGGTCCCTCATATAGTTGTATTTTAGGGCATAAGTGTTTGTGTACGTATATACCGTATGTTCCCGCTACCTAAAAGCTTTGAAATTCTTTCTATTTTGAATTACTACTATATAATATGAAATATATACTTTTTCATTATGGGGATCTAATAGTATATACCCCTTTGTTATTGTTTTAGTCATGTCTTCCCCTACCCCTAGGAGATATCGTTGGGAGATTGTTTACCTCACTGGACCCGCGGAGTTGGGTGACTTTTGAGAGAGAAAAGTCAAACCCAAGCGAGGCCCAACATAAGTTTATTTCGTTTTCTACCTCGATGCGTTGCTATAATCGAGGATTGCTTTTATATTTTGGGTCACAATGTGACTTCTGTTTCGTTTGGTCGATTGGGATTTTATGGTTCGTTAGATGGATTATCATGTTTGAGTTATATTTGGATTATTATTAAGTGCTATGTGGTAGATGTGTGTTATCATTGAGATGTGTGGTCTTGGAAGTAAGTACACGTGTGAAAAAGGTGCAATTATAATTATGGTCGCGAACATAATTATAAAGGCAACACACACGTGGACTTGTGACTTTGATTGCATTGATCATTGTTGCTTGTATGTATTATGTAAGGATGTAAGTCTGGATAGTTGTGTAGATGGTAGTGTAGATGTGATGTGAGATCCTGTTGAGGATGGTTGTGTGGTTAGAGAATTCCTCTCTTAACCGATTGGGCGATTATATTAGGTTGGGTTGCGTAGATGGTAAGGTTCCCTTTCATCTATCGTTTGCGGATACATCGGATACCTGTTGGTATTGTCGTCGCGATTCTTAAGTTGGTTCGTTAGCTCGTTGTTCGTTGAGATATCCAACGCTCGTGTTGGTATTCTAGGGTGTTATCATAGAACTGGTGTTCTATGTTCTCCGTTTGGCGTTTTGATTGTTTTCCTTTGTCTAAAGGTGACGATACTTTTTGGTTTGGTTCTAAGACCGTTGGTATGGATGAGTCCTTATGGTTTGTTTGGTTTGCAAGAGTTCTTGTCGTGTTCGTTTTCAAGTAAATTAATATTCTGGTATTGGAATTCTTAAGGTATTTTGGGAGTCTATTTTGCTATCATGATGTCTTTTGTTGCGAGTCATAAATTCCTTTTCAAAGTAATTTTGTTGTAGTCGATATCATATCGTTTAGGTGTTAAAAACTTCTTTCGAAAATAAATTATATAAATAAAATGCAACACATTTTTTTAATTAGAAGAGATAGAAGAAAGACAACCTACGAAACAGATAGATCAGTTAGAAGATGATTGAAGCAAGGATGAAGGAGCAGGAAATTGTCTGAAGAGAAAGGAACAGTTGAAGAGCTAGAACAGAAAGGAACAAAGACGAGATGATCGCATTTTTTTTGCTTTATCTTTATACAAATTTTCTTTATTAAATACTCTTATCAACTAAACAAATGGTTTTGGTGGAGTATAGGTTTAAGACACGCAAATACAAACTTTAAATCTAATTACTGTTGTAAATAAAACAAACATTAGCAAGTAGAAGGAAGGACATACAGAAAGGACAATGGAAATTTTGTTGTGAACATTGATTTCTCGAGACCACACGACCGCTCTGAAGGTACATCACCTACATCGTGCAGGGCCGCAATAGGTAACGCGGGGCAAAGCATGTCAACAGAAGCTACACTGGATGAAACAAGCAGTGGTAATCAACGACTACGGGTTACGGACACGATGACGTTCCCATCAAGTGCGACCAACAAAGGAAGCGATAGGATTAGCCACACACCCGGATGCTTCGGTATCCACCTATTCATAATACCCCCCCCAACCCAACGCACAACCTGAACGCCCACTTTCTATACGCATCGAAAAGTCCACTCCGGCAACAAAAAACAAACCACGGGCTCTCAAAACACCCCAACGTGTCGAACGATAGCCGGGCAAAACACCCTTGAGCACCAATCAGACACACTAGACGCCATTAGCTTACTCCCTTTCTTTTTTAAAACAGTGACATCGCATTAAACTATCCTTGGGCGACACACATTAGGGTTTATATAGAATGCTGGAAACACAATTACTAAAGACTTGCATTCGGTGGATCCGGGCGCACTATTCTTCCTTCTTCTGAGGGATTTGGTATCCGTATTGTTTTTGTTGTGTTTCTCCACTTCCGGTGTCGTGACCAAATCACTTCTAATTACCGCTTCAATGGCCGCAATTAACTTAGAAGCATTTTTAGATTCAGCGAGAACTGAAGATTTGCAAAATTATATTGATCATATTTGGGTCTAGCTACTCCTCGCTTGTTAAAATTTTCGGATGTTCCCCCTTTTCCACTCTCCTCGCCACCTGCCTGTATTTCAAACTTCATCTCGCATATCACAAGTTCCATGAAATTACACAGAATCAAAAAATACCCCTCCTTACCTGAGGGGGGGCGGTGCGGCCCCCCCCCATAACCCCCACCAACTCTGCGGGGCCCCCACCTCAGCCCCCCCCCGCTCCCCACCCCTCCTCCGCCCATATCCCACCCGGCCTAAGCACCACCACCCCGGCGACCCTCGTCCCATCCCCCCCTATCCTCCATTTTCTACCATAAATCCTCCCTCCAATATATTTAGGTGATCCCACTCCCAGGAGATCTGGGAACGGTCCCAGCCCGAGAAGACCAGCCCGCCGCGGTGACATCATAACATACCAGACAGAGACCATAATAAAGGAAACATAAAACCAGAAAAGTGTATTCACAATACCCAAAGACCAAACGATCACCTTTATTGCTGTTTGCGCCAATGTACGAACCCGTCCAAAAACCACACGCGAGACTAGTGCACTCAAATTCCAACCGATTTTTTTTATTGTATTGAAAGAGGTACCACGGTCCCAATCTAGGAGGAAGTTAGGAAGGAGTTCAATCGTCTGTAAATTTTCAATCTCACGTAGAATCAATCCGCTACGTAACTACACAAAAGAAAGATCCTTAATTGTTGTACAGGTTGCCATTTTTTCAGTTCTATTATGTAAAACTATTCAATATGAGAGTCTATTAGGGTTTTGCATGATGTGGAATACACCAAAAAAGTTGAACTTTGGGGAGATAATCTTTTTATTTTTCTTTCAATTGTTGTACAATTAGGACTTATTAGGCTACAAAGTACAACTAATTGTTCGTAGATATAGGAGTTGCTTTCATTATTAGTAGATTTAAACGAAAGAATGATGTTTGAACGAAACCCCAATTTGATTTTCCAATCATTAGTGTTGAGGACCACAATAAAATTAATGTTTATGCATTGTCAATAACCTAAAAAAATGATTTCAAACAATGCATAATGATGGTCATGAACAAATTTGAGAGACATAACTCATCTGTATTTTTTGATTGTTTGGATAAGAAAAATCAAATTAAGATCAGTTAGGGGTAACCTTGTAGAGATTTGTTGCTGTATTTGTAGATGAGAGTTATCGTTACTCCATCATTTGTTGCAGTATAGGAACACACTAGGCAGCTAACACAAGTAACATAAAAAACTCAAAACATAAAAACAAGTATAAATGATTAATATATGGGCTTGTTCATGATCTTCTAGGTAACAATGCCTCAAGCTATCGGTGTAGATCATCAAAAGACAAGAAACTACATACCCTTAATATCAAATGAGTTTAGTCAACCTTTGCTAAACACAATGGCAAATTTTGAAAAACGATATTTTCATGAGGGATGGGTTGTAAGTCCAAACTTCAAAAATATGAGTCATATTCGTGCTAAGTTTGAGTCAATCGGCTTTGATTGTTTGTTAGACATTAACGAACAAATTATACCTCATTTTGTTCTTGAGTTTTATTGTCAATTCAGTTTTACCTATAATCCTAAGGGTCAATTTGTTGTCAACTTTGTCATTCAAAATAAGTCATTCTCCCTCACTCTTGAAGAATTCGGTCAAATTCTAAAAGTACCATTCAAAGGTTAAGCCTCTACCACCGAAATGTGGTCTCTTGATCATTTGTCAGTAAGTGTTCCAAGTAGAGGTCTTTATAAAACCAAACCTCCATCTCCAAGAGTCATTAAGTCCCTTATCCAAGTTCCACGACAAGGTCAAGAGACTCGTACCAAAAACAAGAAAACTATTATCGTTGGTGAAAATGAAATTTTAACCCGAGAGATTCAAACTCATATGAAACCTTGGGTTGAGATTATTCGTGAAAATGCCATTTGTCTAGGAGGACATAAGGATCCTGTCTCCGCTTGTCTTTGTCACATGCTTTATTGCATTGAGACATCCACTCCCTATAACCTAGCATTTTTCATTCTCAAAAGAATGGAAAAGACTCGATTCAAACCTAAGGAACTCTTATCTTATGGAATGCTCTTGACTAGGTTATTCAAATATGTCGTGTCCGTCTCTCCTGAGCTATCATTTGATCATTATCTCTCACATGATCGAGCCATGCATCCGCTCGCTCCTCACTATGAGCAAAAGACGCGAGCAGATCGAGGCAAGAAAAGACCTCGTGGGTCAAATGCTAGCTCCTCCTCCACCACTCAAAATCATCCCTCCTCATTTCTTACACCTGATCACATGGTTGACGAAAATGACAATGAATCATTTCACTCCAATTCATCTTCTCCCTCTCAAAAATTTTCCCCTTCATCTAATGTTACTTCTCGAGTCCGTCAAAACCCTTCTCATGAAAGTCATGACTTGAACACCCTTTTATCCGAAACCATAACTTTTCAAGCTCAACAACGAAATGCTCACCGAGACGGATTAAGGTCAATTGGACAAGCTCTCAAGAACATGATTGGAGGAAAAAGGAAGTAAAGATGTTGGCATAACTTCTAAGAATCTATTACTATTATTATTATTATCTCTCTTATCCAATACATTATATTTCTTTTTATAATTAGAACTAGAACAATGAATGATGACTTCCGAGTGTTAGGATGATCTTTAAAATAGTTTTATCATCCTATAAATGCTTTGCTAGTTGACAATTTGTGTTCTTATGTGAATTTTATTAAGACTTATTAAAATTGCATGCTTAAGATTAATGATTGATGCATTGTTACTTTAGAATTACTTGATTTTTTACTAGTATGAGATGTGATACTTCTAAGGGAGAAAACTAGGAAAAATTTGCTCTCTCCAGAAAACACCCCTATAATTCATCAGGCGACCCCCTTATCATTCCGGGACTGCCCAACGATATGGGACCGCCCACAGGAGGGAACAAAAGTTTTTAAATGTTTCTTTTTTTCTGCATCTTTGACCACCCTAGTCCTAGACTCTTGCTGGAACTTCCCTCTTTGAACACACAATTTCTTCAATCTTCATCTCTAACACCATGCTTTGCCATTTCCTTTTACCTTTTTTATTATTTAAACCATCAATCTTCTTCATAATCACCATCTTCCTCATATTTTCTTCTTCTTTCACCCAAATGTCTTGCTCAAATCATCACCTAAACTTTTTGAGAAAACTAAAAATGTCAGTTCGTCAAGTATGAAAACGTAAGACACCTCTTCCAAAATCATCACCTACTTGTCATAATGACTCACCACCACCACCTCCAACTAACACTCCTCACTCTATCTCACCACCTATGAACTACCCACAAAGAGATCGAATTATTAATCAACTCCACACCATCTCCACACTCATTGATTCTCAAACTCCTACACCACCCTCTTTACCACACCCATTGGTTCCACCTCCTACTAATGCTCAAGTAGGGTGTCATGCTAGTTTTTGTCATTGTTGTAGGTACACCACCAACCACTTCCACGCATTAAGAAATAAAATTAATTTCATTCAATTCCTTGTCACCCGTCTCATACCTTAATCACAAGTCCATCACCATAATGATTCACCATCTCCATCATTCTCACTCTTCAATTAATCACTCCAAAATGATTAATTTGCTCAAATAAATGTTCACTACCTTTTAGGTATCACATCTTATGAAGTCAAGAATCATCTACTTGTTTAATTTTATTGGATGCTCTAATTATGCTATGTTAGGTTATGATTATCTTATGATGTATCTTCATATATTGTCCTATATGGCTATATATGCTCTTTTTAGAATTTGAATGAACTTTATTTATGAGTTTCCAAAAGTGTGGATTATAATATTGAGGTATTTGGCATGCTATGTTGGCTTGCACTTGTACTTCTAACCTTGTTTTGTAGCAAACAAATTATCGTAAGATCGATCCCTTGGTGCCCCGAACGAGGGGGAGCATACATCAAGGGGGAGTCTTTAATCGTCGATTTCTTTCTCTCTACTACAATTCGACGATCAACCTTTTTGGATTCGACAAAAAGGGGGAGAAATGGAATTAAACTCATTAGTAATTTACAAGCCTCTAATTTTATACTAAATGAGTTTATATTTTGTCATCATCAAAAAGGGGGAGATTGATAATACAAATAATGTCTAAAAATGTTATTTATATTTTTCGACTTCTCGATGTTTTGATAATAACAAAATGTACGATAAAAATAAACGTTTATAAATTACTAACCGTAAAATTCTATTTCTAAGATTAATCACTTAAGGTATGGATAAACAAATCATTAAAAATGATTAGTGATTAAGAAAATATTTTTCTTAAACCTTACATTTATACAAAAGTGTTTTTATAAAAATATAAAAACAAAATATTTATTTATAAAAGAAATGTATTATTAAAATAATAAATTTGAAATCTGATTTTTCCCCCCAAAATGGAAGGTTCTAAAACAGATAACACCTTCCCCACAAAATGACAAAAAGAGGAGCGTTGTCTACGGCGGGCCCCTTGCCCCTTAATGTATTTGGGACCGCCGCCAGTACAACGGCTCTTTTTGTCTCCTATAAATACTAGGCCACCCCATCTGAAAAACAGAACCTCTTGCCACGAATTTTCTCAGATCTATTTTTCTTTATTCTTTCTTTCTTTCTAAAACACATATCTTAATCACTAACCTACCTTGATCTTGTTTCAAGTGATTAATTATTTCTTCCTCCCTTCTTCTTCTAATCAAGTGCAAGAGAAGAACAACCGTATTCTTCTACATACGAATTGTTATTAAGTGATCTCCTTCTTCTTCCTCAAGATCACAAGTCTTTGTTATATTAACTTTGTGTTGTTGTGTAAATTGGATTGTGTGTAGATCCAATTGTTTAAATTGTGTACTTGTGATTTAGATTGTGTGTCAATCCAATAGTAAATATCTTGTGAGTGTGTAAAGACTTAGTGAAGTCTTAGATTGGTTCTAGCTAAGATTAGGACTCGACATCTAGCTTAGTGTCGGAAAAGAAAGTAAGCGACGTATAAACGGTTTTCTCAGCCTAAAGGGAGCTTGTTGACATAGTGAAATCTCGAGTGAAGTACTTGGGGAGTGGAGTAGGAACGAAGAGGTGCTTCGTAGCCAAACCACTATAAATCTTGGTGTCTTGGTTTGATCGTTTCTTTCTCTATCTCTCTATATTGTTATTGTTTACTTAGTTCATTACATTAGATAGTTTAGTTGTGATTCATATTGTTGATTGATTGACATACAACTCGAATCAAAGCATTTTATAAGCAAAGTTTTAAAACGGTCAAATTAACTGGTAAACTATTCAACCCCCCTTCTAGTTTCCTACAGATTCCAAGAGACATGTCGAGAAGATTCTTTTTGAATTTTTTTGATTGATTTTTTTTGATTTTGTATTTTCTTTTTGAAATTTTATATTTTGGTATTTTGTTTTTCTCAAAAATATTTACAGTTCGATGTTTAATGAAATATCAAGCAGATTCATTTTCCAGAACCTCCAGTTCTGCTGGAGTCAAACATCTCATACCAATTCGTCTGACGAGATACTGAAAACTTTCTTCGGGTAAGGCTTTAGTAAACATGTCAACTAATTGGTATTTAGTTATGACAAAGTACAATTCAATTATACCATGTTCAACCTGTTCCTTGATAATGTGATATCAAGTGTGGATGTACTTGGTACGGGAGTGCTACACGGGGTTGCATGAGATTTCTATGGCTAACTAAGAGTCGCAATACAATGATATTTTGTTGTAGTTGAAGCCATAATTCTTAAGATGTGTCCTCATCCACATTACTTGAGCACAACTTGCAGATAACGCCACGTACTCTGCTTCTGCTACTGGCATTGCAGTGCAGTCCTGCTTCTTTGACATTCAGCTGACTAACTTATCACCTAGGAACTGTATTCCTCCAGAAGTGCTTTTGCGAGTATCAATACATCTGGCATGGTCAGCATCTGAAAAAAGTTGTTAGTTCAAAGCCATAATCCTTTGGATACCAGAGTCCCATATTTATGGTACCTTTTAAGTATCTAAAGATCCTTTTAACCTTTTTGAGGTGCTTTTCTGTTGGTCTTGCTTGATAACGTGCACAATAACATACTGCTTGTTCTAAGTCTGGTCTACTAGATGTCAGATACATGAGTGACCCGATCATACTACGGTAGTTTGTTTGGTCAACGGGTTTTCCACTCAAGTCTGCATCCAGTTTAGGTTTAGTATCCAATGGTATACCAATGCTATCACATTTATCCATACCATGCTTTTTGAGTATTTCTAAAGCGTACTTGGCTTGGTTGATAAAGATACCTTGTGGGGATTGGTGGATCTGAAGTCCTAAAAAAATTCATTTCCCTCATCACGAACATCTCAAATCTACTGTGCATTGGTTTTTCAAACTTTTTAGAATATTTAGGGTTTGTAGACCCGAAAATTATGTCATCGACGTAAATTTGCACAAGTAGAATGTCCTCCCCGTATCTTATCGTAAATAGGGTAGGGTCAATAGTACCTTTAGTAAAACCTTTGGACATCAGGAAATTTGAGAGTTCATCATACCAAGCTCTTGGAGCTTGCTTCAATCTATATAGAGCTTTCCTTAGACGGTAAACTTTTTCTGGATGATCAGGATCAACAAACCCATCTGGTTGAGCAACATAAACCTCCTCCTTTAGTAGACCATTAAGAAATTTCGTTTTCACGTCCATCTGGTATATTGGAAAAGATTTGTGTGTTGCATAGGCGACGAAGAGCCGAACAGCTTCCAAGCAAGCAACTAGAGCAAAAGATTCCTCAAAATTAATACCCTCTTCCTGTGCGTATCCCTTAGCTACAAGTCATGCTTTATTGCTAATTATAGTTTGATCTTCATCCTTTTTGTTCTTCCATAACCACTTTAGCTTGATGAGTTTCTTGCCAAATGGTTTGTCGATGAGTTCCCAGACGTTGAGTCTGTCGAACTGATGAAGTTCATCCTGCATTGCCTCAATCCATGCGGAATTAGCCATTGCTTCCTTAATGTTTTTCGTTTTGACAGTAATCACGGTGAGCGTGAACATACACATTTCAGGATCTGTTGCAAGTTGTTGTCTTGTTTGCACTGGTTTCCATGGATTTCTACGAACTTGAGATAACGGGTGATCTATTGTCCATCGGTGTTCAGATTGATGAAGTTGGTAGAATGTGTGCATATTTGACAGATCAACATAGCAAGAGGATGACTCTGCTTCTTCACGTACCGGTGTACAGAAGACGTTGTAAAATTCATTGTCGTCAACTTGTGCATTGTCTACATGAATTTCTGCTTGAATATCGGTGTTGTTTTCCTCAGCAGTGATAGTTGTAGTTGGAGTGATTGGTTTTGTTATAGATTGAGCAGTCGTTGTATGTGGTATGTCTGTTGTTTAGAATTATCAGTGGGGAAAAAAGACTTGTTGACACTTGAAGTACCTATAGTAAAAAATTCATCATACAAAGGACCGAATAGAAGATCCAACTCTTGTTGTGATGAAGCTGTTGTATCTGCTGAAGGAGAAACATTTTGTAGTTAGCGCGTAGGGCCAGAGTTGTCATAGTCTGACGCCTTTTGTCATTAGAGAACGAGGCCTAAAGTGTTATTATCAACAGACGTCTCTGTCATCTCTTTGATTTCATTAAATTTAATATGTATGGATTTAACTATCAGAATGCACGGATCCCCTTTTTCTTGTTGTAAACTCTATATCCCTTAGGCTGATTGGAGTATCCCACCAGAATGCACGGATCCCCTCTTTCTTTCATCTTGTCAAGATTTTCACCATCTCTATTTAAGTAACAGGTGCAACCAAAGATGTGAAGGTGTCTAATTGAAGGTTTCCTGTCATTAATGATTTGATATGCAGTCTTCTCATGTGTTAGGATTATGATTGATATGTTCCGAGTATAGCATGCGGTTGTAATAGCTACAGCCCAAAAGAACAAAGGAAGTTTAGAAGCTGAAAGCATCGTTCGAGCAGCCTTAACTAGAGTACGGTTTCGTCTTTCGACAACGCCATTCTGTTCAGGTGTTCGAGGATTAGATGTTTGATGCTCTATTCATTCTTCTTTAAAATATGCATGGAGTGTCTTATTTAAGAACTTTGTGCCTCTGTTAGTTCGAACAGTAATCACTTGAGCTTGAAGATTGCGTTGAATCATCTTGACAAAATCTTTTAGAACTTATGGTGTTTCATCCTTGGATCTTAGAAATAGAGTCCAAGTGTATCTGGAATAGTCATCAATAATTACCAGAATGTATTTCTTCCCATTGATGCTTTCAATACGCATAGGATCACATAAGTCTATATGAAGCAAATTTAGCCGTCCTTTTGAACTTGGAACAACATTTGTCTTTTCCTTTTTGCTTTACTCAGTTCACAAGAAGAACATAGTTGATCCTTGACAAATTTCAACTTAGGTAAACCAATCACGATATCCTTCTTTGAAAGCAAGTTGATGTAGTCAAAGTTAAGATGAGAAAGTCTTCGATGCCATAACCATGCTTGAGTTGGTGAGGCTTTAGCCATGAAGCAGATTGGAGTTGATGAAGTTGTTTCTTGCAGAGAAATTGTATAGAGATTAGATCCACGATTACCAGTTATTAAATCGTTTCCCTGAAGATCTCGAACAAAACAAGTAGATTTCTGAAAAGCTACCTCTAAATCCACATTACAAAATTAACCAGCCAAGAAGAGATTATGATTGAGGCCTTCGACGTAATAAACCTTGTTGACCGTGATGTTTCCTTGAACCAAATCCTCGTAACCAAGAATTGGTGCAAATTGATCATTTCCAAAACGAACAGTACCCAGATATTTCTCAACGAAGTTGCACACTAGCTTGATGTTTCCGTCATATGCTTGGTGCATCCAGAGTCAACAATGAATATGATGAGTTGCACAATCTGCAAGAGAAGTAGAGGACAATGGAACATTTGACAAATTGGATCCTAAAGTATTTGTGATTGATTTGTCGTTGTGTGGTGTATATTTTTATGATTTAAGTTTTAAATTTATATTTTGCCGACTAAACCAAAAACAACACTTTAATGGGCAGTGTACCCGATCGGTAGTAGTTTCGTGGTAAGTAGGGTGTCGAACACTTGAAGCGATGTTAAATCTATCCATTTATTAATATCTTGGTTGTCTAATCTATGCTAATTCTATTTTGTTCTAAACCTATGTCAGTCCTAATCCTAATTCTAACGGGTAAAAAGGGGGTTTTCAGCCTGAAAGACTAGCATAATTTGGTTGGTGACTACAATCAATTCAAGGCACTTTAACCCACGCAAGCAAATTAACAAAAGATAAAAGAGTGGTCAAGCCAAATATAAGAAAACTGTATTAACCCTTATTAATCCAATTAGACCGTTGGTTTGTTTATTAAGTGCAATGATTTCTTCTCTCGAGGTGGCATATCATTCTTAAGACTTAGGCGTTACATCATCCTAAGACCTAGACGCATTAATTCTGTCATAATTAAAGCATCCGCATAAAGCATCCTTATTTGCTGATTATAATCTATCTTAGGGATTAAAGCAATGGTGATCTTATTAAACCCTAGCTCATAGAGACTTTACCCACTTACTGCTTAACAGAAATTTATACACTAGTAGTCCACTTGTCTAACTATCCAATGGAATCAGAACGTTATTTGTTGAATTATCTAGGTTCACCTGCTAGTCAACTTGTTCACTAAACCAAAGGCAATATCCGATTAACTAGTTAAGCCGGAAGCGTATCCTTAGCACGGATTTAGAAGGAAAATATTTGTGATCCTATGATTCTAGATGTATAAATTACTATATGAAGAGCTATCCCAGACTCTAGATTACTTGGTCCGTATCACTAGATCCAGTTGAATGATAGGTCGCATACAAAAGCATGTAAACAAGTATAAATTGATAAACATAAACAAGCATTCAATGATAAATCAAGAAATTGAGATAAAAAATACCAAACATTCAGATCTTCATAATAATGGCTAATACCCGAAGGTATTAGCCTTCAAACGTCATAATAAATACAAAAGCAATTATTTAGCCAAGGTAAACTAACCGAGTTAACGAATGATACCAAAAACTGAATGATTACTAAAGTATATGGAATTACACGTTGTCTCCTATGGAATTGATAGTGCTGCTCGGCCTCTTCTTCTCTTTTTCTCCTCTTAAAATCAACTTTTATGGTTTAGGTATCGAGAATATGATTTAGCACACTTAAAACTCGTTTTTGAGTTTTCTATTTATACTGTCTGGAAGTCGGTTCGATACGGCATTTCTAATGGGTTGGATATGGCGTATTGGGGGTTTCTTGGAGTAGGGACCACACTTGATATCTTCCAGAATCTTCACATACTATATCATCAATACGGCGTATTGGTATTCTCTGGATACGGCGTATTGAGCTTGTTTTCTTCGTGGTCTTTGGTGAGTGCAGGCATGGACATGCCGTATCTTCCTTGATGGATACGGCGTATTGGTAGTCAGAATCATTAATCTCCAAAATATCTTCGTTTAAGCTCCAGAATGCGCGCCTTTTGCTAATATTCACCAAGTACTCCATAATTACTACAATTCTCAAATATAAACGATTAAGTAACAATTCTTTGCAATAACTATACAAAATGGGTTAATAACATGGGATAAATGATGCTATAAAATAGACGTTACGTCATCAGTGATTTTTAAGACATTAGTTATCCTAGATGCATTATCTATTATTGGACTAATACTTGTGTTCACATCTTCTTTCCTAACTTTAGGCGCCCATTTCATTTTTGTCTTAGGAACCCATTTATATCCTGATGGGCATTGTTGTTCTGCCCACCATTTCCATGCCTTGCTAGGTTTCTCATAAAGCATCCTATAGTAACTCTTAGATTTCTGGATGATAGATTCTGATGCAACTATTTTCTTAGGGGGTGTTGCAACAGATTTGTTCGCTTTAATTTTGGGTTTTCTAGTTCTAGTTGGCACTTCTTGAGGCTCTTAGATCTAGCATTCATGTCATTTAAAAATTTAGAAACACAAGCATCATGATTCGAATTGAACATACATTTTTCACAAGTAGCACAAACAACATTAACATTCGAAGTTCTGGACTTTAAACTGTCATTACATGTAGTTAAAGACTTTGTTTGATTAGAAATACTAGAAATCCTATGGTGGTCTTCTACTTGAGTCTTCTTAACCTTCACTTGACTATTGTTTTGCATGACCTTATCTTTCATTTGAGTGCTCTTAAGTTGTGGTCTGCTAACACTAGTTCGGTTAGTTACTCCTGTAGAGGTAGACACGCAAGGATTAGTATTCCTAGAAGTCTGAGGCAACTGTGGTGCTCTAGTTTGTGTTGGCATTGTGTCAATATGATACATTCCTGGTTTAAGCACATGTGTGTTTCTTACAGCTTGCCTTGTTGTTTGAGGCAAAATTTGGGAAGTGGCTAGTTTTGTTAAACCCTCTAACACATTAGTTTTAGTAACCGACTTGTCGTTTTGAAACTTTTCCTCTCAAGAGAACCTGAAAAAGGAGTTGGTTTTCCTAAAACTGATGGTTTTGGAATCCTAAGAGCATTTGGTTATCGAACAACAGATGGTTTATCAAACTTAGTTTCCACAGATTTTCCTTTACACTTCTCAATGAGTTTCTTTAACTCACTTATGGCAATGGTTTGTCTTGCACTTGAGCTTTCAAATCTTGTATTTCAAAGTATTGTTCACGTTCTTTTAGAAATACAGTTGACGCTTTTTCTTTGCAAACTGTGTCATTTTTCATTTGTTCTTGACATTATTATAAAGCAAGTTCAAGAGAAATCAAGTGTTTTTCTAAGCCCGTTGTAAACTTCTTTACTAACATTTTCAGTTTGTTTAGAAAGCTTTTATGCAAGACATTCACATTCTTTGATTTATGAAGATACAAGCATTGAAATTCATTTTACGCATCAAAATCAGATTAAGAATGCAAATACGAACACATAACATCATGTGAAACACACTCTTGGAGAAGTAGATCATATATGTTTGAAAAATCAGCTTTGTCAGATTCGAGTTCGTCAATCTCTTTTTCAAGTGATTGGACGTACTGTAAATCTGCAAACATCTCGTGTTTAAGTTCATGAACAAATTTGAAACTATCATTTTGTATTTTTAAAGAAAGAGGCATCAAACATGTTTTGATTAAAACTTCCATATCATGAGCAGTTGGTGCATGAAATTGGTCATGTGAATGTTTTTCCCATGCTTGATCAACAAGTTCCCTAAAATGATTTATGTTATTTGTCATTACATTATAAGCTTGTCTACTTTTACTAATTGATTTTGAAGTAGGTAAAAAAGCAATGTTTTTGAAAAAATTTGGTTTAGATTTCACAAAAGATTTTCTCCACATTTTCTTTCTGACTTCATTTGCATGTGCCAACTAATCATGATATTCTTGTGACACTGGTTTAAATTTTTCATAAAGACTATTTTGCTTTGTGTAATCATAAGGCTGGACTTTGCTTTATTTAATTTTGATCTACTCTCTTGTTCAAGAGTTAAGGTCTCTTCCCTATCTGGGACGAATCCGTTTGCAGGATCAGATGTGTCATATGAAATCTCATACAAACATGGTTTTTTAGATTGAGCTTTCTTGAGGTACATCAAATTTGCAAAAGTTGGTCTCCCATTATATGTGGAGCCTTTAGGAGCTAACATATGAATGATTTGAATTGATTGATTCCTTTTATAAACAATTTCATTCAAAAACTTTAATTGCTTTTCCATAGCAATCAGTTTATCTAGATTTTTTGTTCCTTTAGTTTCAAATCCGTGATTACCTTGGTTTTCTCTTTGACAAGACCTTCGTAACGTGACTTTGTTAAAAAAACTTTGTTTGGCTAACTCATCGTGTTTCTCTTTTACAACTAAAAATTCATAGGCTTTAAGTTTTAAACCTTATTTTATGTCAATTTCTTTTTGAGCTAATAGTCCTAGAGTTTCATTTAATTTACGTTCAAGTTTGTCATAATCAACTATACGGTCATTTAAATTCTTGTACGTCTCAAGCTCAGTCTGTTTATTTTGAAGTGCAATTAGCCAGATATCCCGAGTACTATTAGACTCCCTTAGAGTTCTATTAGTCTCCTCAAGAGTAGATTTGCACTCTTTTAATTCTTGAGTCAGTGATGCATTTGCTTTCTTTAATTGCTTTTGAATCTTTTTGTTTTCATCAATGTCAATTTTTAAATTTGCAATTAAAGTAGCAAGCGCAACACACTCATCATCACATTCTTTAACATTTTGGTCAGTCTGAATATCATTATCACACATATCTGGTGAATCAGGAATGACATTACTATCAACCGTTTCCACTTCACATGTGTTATTAATTTATTCAGGTTGCTTAGAATGTTGTCTCTTATTGGTAAACACATTATATTCAGCATCATATTATACCTTTTCCAATGGCTCAAAATCAGTTCCTGAGTCTGCAGTAGGAACCTCTTGAATCTTTGCCATATAGCTGTAATGTGCTTCCAATTCTTGTTCATCTATCTCTTCATCCGTGTCCTCTAGCCAGTCGGCTTGCTCTGCTTGTAATGGAACACCTTTCTCAGCTTGTTTGCACAACAACATCTTTTCCTTGTGATAAGTATAGTCTTTTACCCTTTTTGGTTTCCTGCATTCCTTAGCAAAATGACCAAATTCCTTGCAATTGAAACACTGTATCCCGGTCTGCTACACTACCTGACTGCCTACAGTATCTCTAGCCCCAGCAACAGTCACTGTCCTCTGATTCCTAAACTGCCTAGTTTGATTATCATTCTTGTACCTTGGAGAAGTATCCACATTATTGTTTCTAGAGTTTGAAGAAGTTCTGAGGTTGTTATTGGTAGGTTTGTAGATCTTTTGAAGTACTTTTCAATGAGTGCCAAGTTTTTCTGCATATCCTTAACTCCCTGAGCTTGTTCTGGATCACTGTCTTCTTCAAAAGCTGACTTAGATGGAGTTGTGATTGGTTTGGCTATCTCTTAGCCTTTGTATATGGTAGATGCATGAGATCTGGTGGAAGATGATTGATTTGATTATGGTACATATGATTTATGAGATTTTGGTGCTTGATAATAAGGGTTTGCATATTGTTGAGCAGCAGCAAGAAGTGCTAATGGGTTTGCATTCTTGGCTATTCTCTCAGCATGGATTTCATGAACTTCAAAGAACTTGTGATATGATACTATGTCCAAGTCATGATTTTTCTTAACAATTGTCACAAATCCTGACCATCCTAGTCGAAGTTGTTGAAGAAACTGAACATTGACTTGCATCGTAGCAACTATCAAGTTGTTTCTTATCATTTCATTCTTCATCTTGTAAAATCTGGAGTAGTATGACTCCATTGTCTCTCCATCACGAGAAGTGAATCTGCCAAACTCCCAAAACAAATTAGTCTTGAAATCTTGAATGTTAAGAGATTTACCTTGGTGTAGTCTTTCAATAGCTATCCACATGTCATGAGCTGTCTTGCAAGCATCAACAGTTGAGTAGATTTCATCCCTAATTCCAGTCAATAGCAAATGAATTGCTTCCTTTTCAGACTGATAATGAGCTTTGTTTTCAAGAGACATATTCAAGAGTGTCTCAACTGCTGTTCGTTCTGGAACTTCTGGAGAATCATTGTTACAAGTACAGCTGGAATTATAACAGTAAAAGGTATGTAAGGACCTTGTAGAATTGGTGGATGATCCCTTGAACCAGCTGCCATGATGTTGTTATGCATTTGATTGTCTATTGTGGATGTTGTAACTGGAGTTTTCATGATGAATGATTTGTTTGTTATGAAGTGAATATGATTTTGTAAGATCTTAAGCAGGTAAAGTGATTGTAGTTGTGGTTAAATGAATTCAATTAACGTTCATGAGATTTTACAAATCTATGACTTAAACCGAGAAAAGAATAATCTCTTACGGCATTTTACTAAATCAAGAAGAAACTGTGAAAGAATGATTGGTTTATTGTTTTGGTTTGTTGATGTAGAATTAGTTGTCTTTTAAGTCCAAATAAGTAGTTACAATAATTGTCCAATAAGTCTTTTAATCAAAATTGGCTTGTGTCAAAATTAGGATTTCACCGAATTTAATTGAACCAAAAATGGTTTTCGGTGATTCACTTTCTGAGACACATTTTGCAAGATTGGAAATGTCACATTCCTCAAGTAATTTGAAGAACTTAAACCGCAAGATTTGAGAACACAATCCGCAAGAACTAGAAATGCACAATCCGCAAGAACTAGAAATGCACAATCCTCAAGAATTGAAACGACACAAACCGCAAGAATCCTTGCAATGCACAAACCGCAAGATATCTTATGAAATACAAACCGCAAGAATCCTTGAACTACACAAACCGCAAGATCCAATGACACAAACCGCAAGATCTAGAAAAAATTGGGCATAGTGTCTTTTCGTGTCAATGTCATAAACCACAAGAATTCTTAAACCTGTAGTAAACACAAATCACAAGCCTTGAAACTGTACAAACCACAAGAATGCTAAACTACACAAATCTCAAGATTCAATGACACAAACCGCAAGGATGAACTTTGACACAAACCGCAAACATCAAAAACAAATCCAGAATTTTGATTTTCAAAAACGATGTTTGAGGATCAAATAAGGTTCTAATAAGCACAAATATCATAGAAGTACAATTTGATCATCGAAAACAACAACAAATAAGATCGAAATGATCCAAAAAGTACCAAAACTTTCTATTTCAAAAACTTTATAAAAGCTTCACTTTTAATCCATGAAAAACAGTTTTAAAAGAAGGTTTTTAGCACAAATTGAACTCTAAACGTATGCAAATCAGAAAGTAGCAAGCTTTTGATGAGCCAAGCTTATTATAAAAATAAGCCAAGCCTAATAAGCATAAATAAGCTACGGTATTTGCTTAACAAACACAACCACAAACACGAAACCCACCCGTGGCTCTTGATACCAATTGTAGGACCTATGATATCATTTCACTTCACCATAAACATGAATCAAAGATAAGAAAAGAGAAAGAAGGAAAGGAAGAAGAAAAGAGAGAAAAAGGAAAGATGATGGATTGCACTAAGTGTATGTGAAAATACAAATGACAACCAACCCTTCTCCACACATGGAGAAGGGGTATTTATACTCCCTTAGGCTTGTTGGACACCTAGGGTTTCTCATGGTCCAGGCTCGGGTTTTGCTTTGGCTTTTGCCCGCAACACGTGCAATATTAGATTAACTAATGAGCCCGATACCCGTAACTTAGCCTATTACAACATATATTTAATAAAGACTGAGCTTTTATGATTAGTAGTTGAGCTTCCTTGTTCGACTCAATATTTTGAGGCTAACACAACCTAATATATTTATAGGTCGGATAAGAATAATGTAATCGGAATACATTGAAACGATGTATTTTATATCGTTATATCACCACCTAATAGTTTTGTTTAACTTTAATAAATCAAAATAGTGTTTACGTTAAGTTTACCATTTAATTCTCAAGTATGTTCCTTTGTAATGTTTTCTAATAGCCGAAAAATTAATAATAACCTACTACGCTTGATTTACTATTTTTATTATATTTATAACAACAATATATTTGTAGTCCGATTAATTTATAAAATAATGTTTATAAAGTTTAAAACACGTATATATATTATATAAGTGTTACTATAATATTTCCTAAGGTTTTTATAGTCCAAACGGACCGAAAATGTCCGAAAATATAATTTTACTATTCATGTCAGGAAAAATAGTGCAGAAATTTTTATACCAATGTTCCAAAAATAGTCCAACTTTGTTTAAGTTTTACTCATCCGTTATACACATTTAAGCCTCAAAACTGATGTTCTTTCAGCGAAAAATCATTCTAAAAACACGAAATAAAATTCTGCCAGCTTTTGCCAAAAAACTATTTTTGTCGGTATTGTTTCAAATCTAGTTTTGGCCATAACTTCTTCGTTTTACATCCGTTTTTCGAGTTTTTTATATGCACGGAATTGTGTTAAGATGTACTAACATATTTTTAAGGTTTTGACTCGACAAAAGGTCCACAACCTACTGCTATAAACCTGATGTTCCTAAGGGGCATTTTGCGCACTTTTTATCCATCATTTCTACTCCTTTTTTATACCACAAAACCACTAACCTATATATTTCATTCACTTTCACAAACAACAATCATCCACTAACCTAATCTCATCCAACTCTTCACAATATCATGAAATAATCATAAGATCCTTTAAGCTAGTTTATGAATTATAAACCTAACCACATGTCTAAAAATTATAAGTAAGTGGTGTTCTTGATTTCTTTGCAATTATTTGTAAAAGTATACTAGTTGGTGATATAACTTTATAATCAAGATGTTTATGTGTAAAAATACATAATGTAAGTATAGAAACATGAATAACAATAATCAATATGTATGAAAATCAAAAGAGTAATGTAGTATGCTTACAAAGTAGATGATTAAAAAGGAACCTTAGTCTTTGATTCTAAACCCAAGAACCTAATGAAAACCCCAAATCTTGATTATGAAAACCCTAACTTGATATTGAAAACCCCTTGCTTAAAATAGAAACCCTAACTTGCAAACTGACTTGTAACACCTTAGATTATACACTTGATCACCCTTGTACGCTTGTAATGTCAAGAAAATGGAAGCTATAAAAACTTTCTTATGGCTATATAGAGGCGTGGCTTATTATTTAGAGGAAGAGAGTGTTTATATTTTTTTGCAAGTAAGAAGTGTGTGAGAAAGTCTAGTTTCTTGATCCTTATATACACAAAATATCTAGGAAACAATCTCTTACACAAAACCATAAATCAAGGGGAGGGGTGTTCGTTTGGTGGTGATTGGCATGGGGGAGGAGTGGGTTTGTGAGAAGGTTGATGGAACTTGTAAGAAACCTTGAATAAAATGCTCAAAACTAACACATGGTATTTATCCAAGCAAAAGTGTAAATTGTTTTGTGTTGTATACTTGTAACCGGCCATAGTGTATTTGTGTGTAAGAATTTATAAATTTTTTTGGGTATTGGGTATAATTGTGGGTATTTGGTTAAGTGTAGAAAGGTAGAATGGTTTTACGTAAAACGTAAAGTATAAAAATAAAATATAAAAGTTAAAAATTATTTTCATAAAAATAATATAACACTTGTTTGACGTAAACTTTTATTTGCTTGATGTCGGTTTACGTTGATTGTTGATTTTTAGTTTACGCGATTTAACTTAACGGTTGAAATCAAACTTAAATCTGTAAAAGTCTAAAGTAAATAGTTGAATATTTATTGACGTAAAATGACTTGAAAATGTGGGTTATTACAGTCTTCCCGTGTTAAAAGAATTTCATCCCGAAATTCAGTTCGTGTTGTCTTTCGGAGTGGTGTTGGTGAAGAGGTGCGGGTACTTATTGCGGAATAATTATCTTAATCCCTCAAAGTGTGGTAACCAACTTTGTTCTCCTAATTTAGAGGGTATCATTTGTATGGGTTTCAACTCTTTGATTATACTATGAATATTTGTGTTCTCAACTTTCTCCTTCTTAATTGTTTAAGTTTGGGTGTACAATATTTGTGACGCTAGATTCAAATTTATTGTTCTGACTAAAGTTCGAATCCTAGTGGCGTTATACGTTCCTTTCGGCTTAAAGTGGCAGCTATAACATTTTCTCTTACAGGGTGATAACGAATTTATACTTATGAAGACGTCACAATTACTAAGTTTTCACGGTACTACGTCGCCGTTTGAATGGGTGATGTAGTAATTTCATTGATGACGGCTAAACTTGTTGGCGAATTGTTCTAGGGTGACTAGTGATGCGTCTCGACTTTTTGGTATAAGGTTTGGCGTAAGGTGTTGCCTACTCTATGCAGTAAGGTGGAGTAAATGTTTTATGGACACACACACAAAAACTTTTCTTTTCGTGGATATAAGTAGAGAATTGATTTTTGACGAATGTTTTAAGGTGACTACTTCTCAGCATGGCATGGTCATTCCTGAATTATACATAGGTGATTAGGCTATGTATAATTAAGGGCTAACGATGTAGTGCTCATTTTCGTCAAATTAAATGGTTGTATAGTATGACAAGATAATTCACAAGATGGAAACAAGGTAGTTTATTGGATGAAAACAAAATGGTTTAAGTGATAACCGTAAGACGATTTGAGACAATAGCTAAATAGCTCATGGGGTGGTAGTAAAATAATTTATGTAATGGTAACAAAATAGTTTCATAAAATAAAAACAAAGTAGTAACGTTTGTAAGATAGTATATAAGATGTGGAGAAAATAGTTTATGGAGGACAACGAAATAGTTTATAAGGTTAACAAAATTGTTTACGGGATGATAGTAAACTAGTTTATCAACGACAGTAAAAAAAAATAGTTTGTAAGGCGATTGTAAAATGGTTTATAAAATGTTATTTCATTTGACGATAGTAAGATAATTATTAATGATTAGTAAAATTGTTTATCATGTGGTAGTGAAATGGTTTATAAAGTGGTTGTAAAAATGTTTGAAGGGCTATAATAGTTTAAGGAGTGGTTTGCATAATTAAATAGAGAATTAAAGTAAAACCAATGAAGTTTCCACGACTCATTAATTTGATAGATAATTTAAAATCATCCACAACGAAAATGCAAAAGGAAGTATAACATGAATTCCTTAAAGCAAAATAGAGTATATGATGGTTCCAACTTAGGGGTCACTAGGTAAGACGGGTCACAATATGACGTAGGTGTCTCAACAATATGGGGCGGGTGCTCAAACTCGGAGTAAAATGGTAAGGTAACTAGTGGGATCAACGGACTGTGACATTTTCAAATGTTATGTAAAACGGTATTATGTAAGGTCATGAAAAAGTTTTAAAGGATCGTCGTGTTATTCACCTTGTTTTAAGAAAGTCTAGTATTTATATAAATAACTGTTATATAAATAAGTGTAAAATATACGAAAGAGAGGGTAAGTGTGTGTGTATGTATATATATATATGTATATATATATATAAGTCATGTAAGCAAGTATTGTAAGCAAGTAAACAAGTAGTGTGTATGCACATAAAAAAGTTTGATGCCATGCAATGTTTGTGAAAATGGTTATAGTCTAGGTTAAATATGCAACTCGGTTCTCTATAACCTTGGCTCCAGATACCAATCTGCAATACCCCCAAAATGGGTCGCAGCAGAAAGATGTCCAGGAGTGTTACTTCATGTATATATAACACAAGATATGAGAGAACGGCCTTTAAATGAGTCGTTTGAAAAGTAATCTCGTTGATTTATTTGAAAAATAACATTTGTCCCAAGGTTTGCATCATAATGAAAGTCTAGAAATAATACAACGAGATTTGATATTTTGAATATATGTAGAAATCCATGAATGTAATCTTGAAAAGTCTAGACTCCAATGCACATCAGTTACATCAAGCATCTTATTCACCTGAGAAATACATCTTTATGTAAGTATAAATGTTGGACCGCAAGATTTCAAGTGTGCAATAATGTAACACATACAAAATCACAAAATGTAATTACGACTGCACTAAGCTCATGACAATAAAGCTACGACTTGTATGTGTGCAAATTAATGCAAATAATTATACTCGTGTAGATGTCAACCCGTAACATCTAAATCCAACATGGTATACGTCCGTTGGCCTTGTAGACACTAATCCTGGGCGGGGATGTCAATCCTAATAGATCTATTTATAACACATGCGCTTACACAAAGTAATTAACAGTTCATGATAGTGGGCATAGTGGGTTATCGCTACTTAGGCACGCTACGTAATCACTGTAAGAATTAAAAAGTATTGTACTTGTATTCAATTGTAAAATGAGCAATGTATCTCACATCGAGATTTGTAAATGAGTTTGGAATCAATCATGTAAACGAGTTTGTAAGTACGCTATGAAAACAAGTATGCAAACAAGTTATGAAAACGAATATGTAAACGAGTTTGTAAATACGCATGTATTCTCCCCCAAAAAGAGTTAAAAAGAAGTAAAATAGGGGCCATGAAACTCACCTTTAGTAATGGAATTGATTTAGAATAAATCAACAATGAATGACGTCACAAATAACCGAAATGCAACATAATATATTTATAGTTCGAATAAGAATAATGTAATCGGAATAAATTGAGACAGTGTATTTTATATCGTTATATCACCACCTAATAGTTTTGTTTAACTTTAATAAATTAAAATAGTGGTTACGTTAAGTTTACCATTTCATTCTCAAGCATGTACCTTTGTAATGTTTTCTAATAACCGGAAAATTAATAATAGCCTATTACGCTTAATTTACTATTTTTATTATATTTACAACGACAATATATTTGTAGTCCGATTAATTTATAAAACAATATTTATAAAGTTTAAAACGCGTATAAATATTATATAAGTGTTACTATAATATCTTCTAAGGTTTTTATAGTCCAAACGGACTGAAAATGTCCGAAAATATAATAATTTTACTATTCATGTCAGGAAAAATAGTGCAGAAATTTTTATACCAATGTCCGAAAAATAGTCCAACTTTGTTTAAGTTTTACTCATCCGTTATACACATTTAGGGTGTGTTTGGTAGGGAGAAATGAAGATAAATAAATTTAGTTTCATTTCTCAAATATGTTTTGTAGAAAGAAATAAAAAAGTAGAGAATTGATGAGAATTAGGTTGAGAAATAGAGAGAAATTGTAGTGTAATTTTTGTCACCCCCATTTTCATAATTTTTATAGAGAATTTGGAGAAATGAGTTTTTATTTTTATTTTTTGTTATTTGCTTTTATTTTTCTATTTTTTAAATCAGGGTCGGGTCAATTCGGTCAAGACTAAAAATTTCATACTCGAACCCGACTCTATTTGAATTCCGGTTACTTGGGTTCGGGTCAACTCGGGTCGGTTCAACTCGGATCGGGTCCATCGGGTTCGGGTCAACCCGAATATGAGTAAAATGTAATAAAAATGCCTTTTTTTACTCTTTAAATAGAAAATGTATATTAAAAAGAATTTAAAAATCTTTATTCGGGTCGATCGAGGTCGACTCGAACCCGAGTTAGCAAAACTTTTTCAACCCGATACCCGACCCTATCTAGGATTCGGGTTACTCGGTTCACCCGAATAAATTTTTTGACCAGGGGAACCCGACCCGAATAGGCTTAATCGGGGTCGGGTCCGAATAGGCTTAACCCGACCCGAGTAACATGACTCGAAAAAATTGATGGTGAAATTATTTTATTATAATCGCTCTTTATTTGTAGTTTTTCAAAAGAAGAAAATATTTTGTGATTATTTTTTATTTCAATTCTCTTGTGTTACCAAACAATGGAATTCAATACATTTCTCATTCAATTCCATTTCTCTGAATTCTATTCTCTACTTCATTTATAATCTCTGAAATTCTCTCTACCAAACGTGCCCTTAGGCCTCAAAACTCTTGTTCTTTTAGAGAAAAATCATTCTAAACAAGTTTCTAGTTTTATACTTAAGCCGATTCGGACCCGAAAAAAGTTAAAAACACGAAATAAAATTCTGCCAGCTTTTGCCGAAAAACTGTTTTTGTCGGTATTGTTTCAAATCTAGTTTTGGCCATAACTTCTTCGTTTTACATCCGTTTTTTGAGTTCTTTATATGCACGAAATCGTGTAAAGATGTACTAACATATTTTTAAGGTTTTGACTCGACAAAAGGTCCGCAACCTACTGCTAAAAACCTGTTGTCCCTAAGGGGCATTTTGTGCACTTTTTATCCATCATTTCTACTCCTTTTTTATACCACAAAACCACTAACCTATATATTTCAATCACTTTCACAAACAACAATCATCCACTAACCTAATCCCATCGAACTCTTCACAATATCATGTAATAATCATAAGATCCTTTAAGCTAGTTTATGAATTATAAACCTAACCACATGTCTAAAAATCATAAGTGGTGTTCTTGATTTCTTTGCAAATATTTGTAAAAGTATATAGTATGTGTTTAATTACACATACCTTTGACCGCTAAAAACGGACCTAAATGACTAAAAACGTACCAAAAATACATTGTATTTGTATGTTTTGCATTTGTATTATGCAGGTAACGGATATCCAAGAAAAGGACAAAAATCGAAGCCAAAACGACAAAACCGAGCACGAGAACGGAAAGACCGTGAGAAGTCAAAAAGACAAAGTCAACGTCAATAAAAAAAGTCAAAGTCAAAGTCAACCCCGGGAAGTGGCATTGGAAAAATCATCAAAAACCGAACCCGAAAACCTAAATTGTCAAAAGTGGGCCCACCCGTACCCACCTAGTGGGCCCGGGTCAGCCCACTTATACACTTATACCTTATACACCCTAAACCTTAATAAAAAGCCAAAGTTCCTTTATTACCATACCCGCATATAAATCAGCCCATTTGACACTTAACCATCGTCAAGTCCTATAACCTTTAACTCCAAATGGCCGTTAAGTCCCAAGGACCTTTCATGAAATAATACCATAAACAATGGAGGGTTAGAACTGCCTATGTCCCAAAGTAATATTACACCACAAGGACCACCGGTGTAAACCCTCAATACACTTTAAGGGGCCAAACCTGGCAAGTCCCCCAAAGTATACCCCCACAAAGGACTTGTTTTGCAATCAACTTATACAAAGTGAAGGACTACTTTTGCCAAACCACAAAACAAACCCCTGCACCCACTTAAACCGTTTTTGGCGCGAGCACTATTCATCATCCCCCTCCTTTGTCCTTACCCTGCAACTACAATCCAAAAATGTCACCTCCCCTTTTCACACAAGCACCTCAACACTGAACTCTACTACAAAGTCGCCCTTGGGTCTTTTCTGTCAAAGCTTGCACTAAATATTCTTTTAATCCTTTTTCACCCTTTTAAGCTATCAGCCATTTGTGGCTTATTTTTAAGCTCTTTTATATTTTTCCTATTTTATTTACTATTTTTAATGAATTTTTCTTTTTAAAACAATTTTTAAATCATAATAAATAAAATAAAAGTCAAAAAATAAAATTCTTTTTTTTCAAAATTTTCTTTTATTATGTAGGACCTAGGAAAAGTAAATTTGCATTTGTAGGGTTAAAATTTTACAATTTTGTTTTTTAAAGAACGGGTTTCGATCCCGTTTACGTTTTCCGTGTTTTTAAGCTTAAATCACTTTTGTTTTTGGTCTAGTTTTCTTTGTTCTTACATTTTAGACAATTAAGGTTAATAAAAAGTAAAAAAAAATCATTTTAGGATTAAAATTTCATGTTTTAGGTTTTTAAGTCGCGTTTTTACGTTTCCGTTTACGTTTTTAATTAAGTCATTGCTTTTGTTTTTAGTTTAGATTGCCTTTTAATTGCTTTTTCTCGTAGATTTAGATAACCAAATCAAAATCTTTGATCATTCAAGCATAAATTCACAAACCGATTCTCGATTTTCAAATTTATGCCTCGTCGGGAAGAACGACCCGGGTCCGGTTTTAAACTTTGTGGATAACGAAGTGAGAAACCGATACTTCCAAAATACTATACTAAATATATTTTGAGAATACTTATTATATATATATTATATTTATGTAGTTAGAAAACCTCAAAATCATTTTGGCGCCGTTGTCGGGGAGGCCGTGAGACGATTATCGAGTTGAAGTTTGTTGTGCTTTGAAGATCCTTCCTTGTGAAGTTATTTTCTTTATAAAAATATAAAAAAATACAAAAATATTTTTCATTTTCTTTTATTATATTTATAAAATTAAAACAAGAAAAACCAAAAATATAAAAACATTTTCCATAATAATAAATAAAAATCATCATCAATATAATGCTTTCAACTGAAGCATTATCATAATAAGTTCCCGAACAAAAGATTAAAACTTGCCTTTATGTCACTTGTGAAGTACAGCTCACCTTTAATTGATTAACAAACTATAAGAGGGGTATAAGGAGGGTTGTTCCGAGGAACTACGACCCGAAAGGAGAAGGTTTTTAATAGCTTCGCGCTTTCCAGCTCCTCCGCTTCTTTGTGTGTTTTTCTTTTAAAGAGCTACCGTGAAGCTTGTTGATTAATTGGTTTAAGTTGTCTTATCTCATTTTGTCCTTTAATAAAATGAATTGTTTAAAAAACCTAAAAACCCAAAAATAATCTTCTTTTTCTTCTTATCCATTTAATTATTTTCTTAACCCTCTATATTGGTTAATTCCCCTTTACGCGATTAAAGAATGATCGTCTTGTGGAGCTTTGTACACTACAGACTATTGTTGTTCTAATGTGGGTCTCGTAGACAAGATCATTCGTGAACGACCCTCTCAGAATTGTGCAACTTGTGGAGACCCGGTTGATGGTCTATATTGTCGACCTTGTGCTTTTGTGCGAAAGTGTTTGAATGAAGGTTGGTATACAATTCATGATGAAAACGAAATTCTAAACACTTCCGAGTCATCCAATGACAACACTAACATTGTTAGTGCACCTCAAGAGCCATTCGTCTTCAATCAAGACCCCGGTAAAAATTCCTCGCAAAGTCCTCCACATATTGACCATAATTGTTGTTACGAGTGTGGTGATTCGTTAGACGATATCTTTTGTCAACGATGTACTTGTAAGTATTGTGGGAAAGGTGCTCATTATGGTTACAATTGTCCACCGCAAATTATGATTATCTCTAATCCAGAACCATGCTACAATCAAAAACTTAACGAGATCCTACAAAATTTGCAAAGTTTGCAACAACAATGTCTTTTAGGTACATGCCAACAATGTGGTTGTAATGAATATGATGGAGTTTGTTTTTATTGTACTGTTGGAAATGGAACACCAATAAATTTTTCAACTCCGCACTCTTCTAACGATTCTCCAAGTTTTGCAAACCACCCTTCACAAAATTTTCAAAGTTTTCAACAAAAATATATTTGTTGTGAAAATTACGGGGGTCCTCATGAAACTTACCAATGTCAATCAATGAATGAAGACTATTATCATGAGCAAAATTCTTGCTATGATCCTAATTCTTTTGGTTTTGACCAATTTCAACCCCCGCAATATACCGCCAATCATCCAATCTTCAATGCTTAAAATAGCCTTCGTAATGCTTAAAGTGAGCTTCTCAATTCTCAAAATAAGCTTATGGAGCAAATGACATCCATATGTGATATGGCTAGTCAAATTATGCAAAAGAAGGAAGAAGAAAAGCGAATTGCGGAAGAGCAAGCGGCTAAAGATCGGTATTGGAAGATTCCCATTTGCTACGATGATGACGATGATGATACCATTGCAGTCACACCCGTTTTATTAACCGAGGAGCCCGTTGACTCTCTCATAATGGAGGATGAGCATCTTGACACTATTCCGGCAACGGAATCAGACGAAGTAATAAAGTCTAGTGTTGAGAACCTTGCCACGATCCTAAGTGAGTCTGATGGTATTCCTGACAGTGTGTGTGATGTGCCTCTTTGTAACAATCTTACCCCTCTTGAAGCTTTCAAAGAACACTCTAAGATTGTCGTCGATTTCAACGATGATTCTACTTCAAGTGATGACGATTCTCCCTATGGTGAGGATATCGATTATGTCGATGCATCACCTCCCGATGCTGAGATCGTCAGCTCAGAGGTGGTGGAGATTGTTATCCCAAAAGTTAGAGGGATTGATACTGATATTCTTCTAACAATCAAAGACGATATTCTTCGTGAAAAATTGTTGAATGCCAATCTTCTTATTGCTAACATCGAAGCATTAAAAGATAATCCCACCCCATCTTCTAATTTTGTAACCAAGTCTTCCTCCACATCTCTTAACCTTTTCTTGGAGGAGACTAACACCTTTGATAATTCTTTACCTTTATCTAAAACTTTTTTCTTTAATCTAGATGAGATTTGTAGTGGTAGTCCCACTACTCGTTCTGATTATTCTCTCCCAGATTATGAAGCCTTCTATAACGATCATATTGAAGAGATTAGTACTGGCAATACCACTACTCAGTCTGATATTTCTCTTTCTAAATATGATTCGTTTATCTTTGATCTTTCGATCAATCCATTTCCTCCTGCCGATAGGAGTGACTTTTACCGTGAGGAGTTCGCCGATGAACTCGCTCACATCATATCTCCACCTGAGTATGATTGTTTCTACTTTAAGAATAAGCCCGAGTTGGGCGATTTCACTATGGATGTGGTGGGGGAT
>BQNB010011890.1:33089-80362 GCA_026074375.1 Tanacetum coccineum | reverse complement strand
AGTAATTAACTTAATTAAATTCTAACCTAATTTAATTATTTTAATTAAATAAAACTAACTGCAGTTTACTTTAGGGACTAACAGTGAAAGAACACAAGGACAAACGGGGTAACAGGCTACTAACCACAGGGACTAACACTTGTAACTACAAAAGAGGAAATTACACAATTGGTCCCTGAGGTGGACCCCGATTACAAAGTGGGTCCCAACAGCTTATTTTTGAAAACTTATAAAAGCAAACTTATTAAGGGGCTTAAGGGGAACAATTTTCCTAAAGGCACTTATGACTTTTAAGCACTGAATAAGCCAAAAAATAAGCTTTTGGGGCTGCAAAAGCTAAATAAGCTTTTTAGCTTATTTTTCTTTCTTTTTGGGGCTTAAGCTCACAAGATAAGCTAGAAAACTTTAGGGGACAGATAATAAGGCTAAGGGGAATCTTAAATAAGCTATTGTTATCTAAATAAGCCCTAAAATAAGCTGGAATACAATTAAGCTATACTAACAGTTTATAAAAAAGAGAAAAAGTGGATTTTTGAGCTTAGAATAAGCTACCTTAATAAGCTAACTAAGTGAAATAAGCTGCTAATCCTAATAGGCCTACCTATAAGCTATGTTAAAAAGCAATTAAAACCTATAGCTTAATTTCAAATAAGCTAGAAATGTGGGGCTACTTTTGGTGCTCAGCACCAGGGGAGAAACAAACAGCCCTTAGGGGCCTTTTTTGGCTTATGCAAATAAGCTCTTAAGAGCTTTTTAACCAAAGCAAACCTCAAACAGATAACAAAGGGAGGCAATTTAGCTTATTTCCAAAATTTGAGAGCTTAGGAAACAATTTAGGCTGCTGATATTGTGTCTTAAACTTGAGGGTTCTAAAAAATTTTGCACAGCCAAATTTTGACTTAAGCTTGGTCAAACTAAAGGGACAGAACAAGGCATGCTTAAAGTGGCTTCTTGTAACTTAAACAACACAAGAGATGAGGAGCTTAAGCTGTTTCAACAGCTTAAGCTCTTATAGTCATTTTGGCTCATTGAAATTTTGAAAGAATATAGAAACAACCTAAAAACTTATTTTTAACTTAAAAGTTGTGATTAAAAAGGGCTAATGAAGCCTACACACTCAGCCAAAAGTGGCTGAGTGCACTTGACCCATGCACAACCCCAAAATGACCCATTTTACCACTAAACCAAACACTCCCTTAATTTATAAAAAGGGTTTTTTAACTGTTTTTTATGGGAAATTAAGCTGAGAAAAGGATCACAAATGAATTTTGACAACCTTTAACACATTCTTAAACAATTTAAACAGGATTTAATAACTTGAATGATAGTTTAAATTTCGACAATAGCAATTTTTCTCAAAAAACTCTTAACTTTTATTAAACTGAAATTATTACAACATGAGCTTAAAAAACTGAGTTACACTTAAATGATTGAAAGAAACACTTGGAATTTAAAATTAAGCTAAAAAAAACATAAAAATGGTGTGTTTAGTCTCGGCTTGGTCTCTCTTCTTTTATAGAGGCTCAAAGCCCTTGGGCTGTGTTTGTTGTGAGAGTGGGAAGCAGCATACTCAATCCTAGCCCTCTATTGGCTTTACACCATTCTCAGCCATGGATGGGAACTTCGGGTTGTGTGATTGAACTGGAAAGGGGGTGGGAGAGAGTTATAGGGGCAGGGTAAGGTGGGAATGAGTAGGGGTGAGCTGGAAAGGTATGTGGAGAGTGTATTGCAAGAAAACGTGGGAAAGGGGTGGTTTGGTTTTTGGCGCGAAGGAGGAGTAAAGTGGACGGGTTGGTTGCCAGGGTTTTTAAAAGAAAGGTTTGAAGATGATGCAACTTCAGTCCCTCCTCTTTCTCTCTTTTTCTATTTCATTTTGGCCGGGTTTTTTAGTTATAAGATAGTTTAGAAAGTGGCAGCTTAAGTCCTTGTGGTTTATTAACAAAAGATTTAAAAGGGTTAGGGGTAATTGCAAAACTGGTCCCTGTGGTTTATAACTAAAAGGATTTTTTGAAAATTGCAATTTCAGCCCTTGTGTTTTATTAAACCAATTTTCTTTTTAAAACAACTTTCAAAATTTGGCATTTTTAGCCCCTAAAGTTTTATTTTTTTTTCATTTTTAATTATAAAACAAGTTTTTAAAATTTACATTTTTGGTCCTTGAGTTTTATAAAAAAGTAGTTTTGGGCTTTTGTTGGGCTTGGGCTTGTATTGGGCCCACTGGGTTTGGGCTTGGTTATTGGGCTTTTTCAAGCCCAATAAGGTTATGAAGTGGGTTTTGTGTGTACAATGGCTGAGATTGGCTGTTCAAGGGCTAGGATTTGGTCTTCAAAGTCTTCACAGTCTTTGTCAATTGCACACAAATGGGCTGTTGTAATTGATTGAGGGCCCATTTGGTCTTCACAGTCTTCATAAATATACTATTGGGCTTTCCGGCCCATCAGATGGGTAAAGATTGCTTTTCAATTGTTTCTTCAGTTCCGGACTCCGGTTTGACTGTGATTCTTCAGTATTGACTCATGACTTTGCATTTTCTGGGACTTTGGCTTGATTTTGCATAGGCCTTTTCCATTCCATGCTTCAGTTGTTTGTCATTTGGCTTGGTTTCTGTCTTTTTGTTGTTGATATCCACTTCCTGCACAATACAAATGCAAAACAAACATATATTTGGCAGTTTTTGTCTGTTTTTGGTCATTTAAGCTCGTTTTTAGAGGTAAAAGATATGTGTAATTAAGCACTTATCAGAAGGTTAATACTGTTTTCTTATATATGGCTCGACCGCTCTTTCATCTTTTGTTTATTAGCTCACGTGGGTTAAAGTGCCTTGAATTGATTGTAGTCACCAACCAAACCGTGCCAGTCTCTCAGGCAGAAAACCCCCTTTTCCCATTAGAATTAGGATTTAGACTGACATAGGTTTAGAATAAAATAGAATTAACATAGATTAGATAACCAAGATATTATTTAAATTGATAGATTTAACCTCGCTTCAAGTGTTCGACACCCTACTTACCACGAAACTACTACCGATCGGGTACACTGCCCATTAAAGTGTTGTTTTTGGTTTAGTCGGCAAAATATAAATTTAAAACTTGAATCAATAAAATATAAACCACAAAAGACACATCAAGTTTTTGGCGCCGCTGCCGGGGAGTAAAAATTAATCTTGATTTTTATTTGATATTTTGGTTTTTAACATTAGATTAGATCTAGCCCTTAGGATTAGTGTAATATAGATTAGTGTATATTCTTGTATATTCTGTAAATTTTGTATATTTGTCTTTAATTATTTGTGTTTAATTGTTTGTGTATTTAATTGTTTTTCTTAATACACTGTTCTAGTCGATAGCTAAATACGGCGTATCCACTTCCATTGGATACGGCGTATCCAGTGTTGATTGTCTACCCAATGCTACCATCTTTAAACAACTTGCATTAATGGGGTATGAGCAGGTTTCACAAAAACTCACTTTCTATAAAGCATTCTTTTCCCCATAATGGAAATCCCTTATTCATACTGTTTTACAATGCTTAAGTCCAAAAACAACTGCATGGAATGAGATCAGTAGCACTATGGCTTCTGCAATTATCTGCTTAGCCACAACTAGAAGTTCAACTTTTCAAAGTTCATTTTTGAAAGTATGGTGAAGAACTTAGATAATGTGGGCAAATTTTTGATGTATCCAAGGTTTGTACAAGTCTTTTTGGATAAGCAACTAGAAGGGGTGTCAAATCATAATAGGATTTATGTCACACCCTCTCACACTAAGAAGATTTTTGGAAACATGAGAAGGGTAGAGAAGGGTTTTTCTGGCAGGGAAACACCTTTATCTAAACAATGATGGTACAAGCTCAAGCACAAATGGGTGAAGGTTCAGCAATTCCCACTGATCCTCATCACATACCCATCATTATTCAACCATCAACATCTTAACCTTAAAAGAAACAAAAGCCTAGGAAGCCAAAGAGAAAGGACACTCAGATACCTTAGTCTAGTGGTCCTACTAAACATGTAGCAGATGAGGCTGTCTATAAGGAGTTGGATGATAGTTTGGTGAGGGCTGCCACTACCGCTTCTAGCTTAGAAGTAGAGCAGGACAGTGGTAACATTACTAAGACCCAATCCAAGGCAACACTTAATGAACCAAGTTCCCTAGGAACTAGTTCAGGTAGTGGTCCCAGGCGCTAAGAAACCATGAGGAATACAATTGCTCAGACGAGGTTTGAGAATGTATCTAAACTTTCCAATGATCTACTGCTTACAAGAGGTAACACACTTCGAACTATGTACCAATTTACAACAAAGGGTTCTTGATTTAGGGACTACAAAGACCACACAAGCTGAAGAGATTGATCGTTTGAAAAGGAGGGTCAAGAAACTTTCATACGCTTAAAAGATTGTACAGGATTGGTGCTACTGCTAGGGTAGAATCCTCTAAAGATAGAGAAGATTTGGATGAGGAAGCATCCAAACAGGAGAGGATATCTAATATTAATGTTGATGCAAGAATTACCTTGGTTAGTACTCATTTTGATGCTGATACAGATATGTTTGGAGTACATGACTTAGTTGGTGATGAAGTGGTTGTTGAAAGTGAAATTGCTGTTAAAGCTGGTGAAAAGAGAAATGTTGTTAAGGAAGTAGTTGCTGCTACAATAACTGATGATGAAATTACTTTGGCTCAATCACTGGCAGAGTTGAAGAGTGCAAAACCCAAGGCTGATAAGGTTGTAATATAAGAACCAGAGCAGGGCACAACTACAACAACACCTACAACAATGATAGTTGTACCAAAACCCCCACATAACAAAGGCAAAAAGATTATGATTGAAGAGCCTGTGGTGGAACAAGTAAAGCCTATGAAGAGGCTTGAACAAATGAGCCTTGATGAAGAACTTACCTTCAAGCTACAATCTGAAGAAGAAGAAGAAAAGGGGCTTGCCAGAGAAAAAGCTCAACAAATTAAAAAAGCCAACATAGCTTGGGATGATGTTCAGGCTAAAGTTGAAGCTGATTATCAGTTGGCTCAAAGACTTCAAGCTCAAGAGCAAGAAGAATTGACTGATGAAGAAAAGGCAAGATTGTTTGTACAATTCTTAGAGCAAAGAAGAAAACATTTTGCAGCTAAGAGAGCAGAAGAGAAGAGGAACAGACCACCAACAAGAGCTCAACAAAGGAGTATCATGTGTACTTATCTGAAAAACATGGAAGGATGGAAGCCTAAAGACTTAAAGAACAATTCCTTTACCAATATTCAAGAATTGTTTGAAAAAGCAATGAAAAGGGTGAATACCTTTGTTGACTACAGAACTGAGTTAGTGGAAGAGAGTTCCAAGAAGGCAAAAACAGAGTTGGAAGAGAATTTAAAGAAAGCTAAAGCAAAAGTGATGGAGGGTAGTTCAAAGAGAGCAGATACTGAGCTGGGACAAGATGTCACTAAAAAGAAAAAGGTGGATGATGTTCAAGAAACAGCTAAAGTGGATGATGATCAAGAAGCAGCTAAGATTAAAGAGCTTATAGAAATTGTTCCTAATGAAGAGGAAGTAGCAATTGATGCTATTCCTTTGGCTGTTAAGTCTCTAAGCATTGTTGACTAGAAGATTCACAGAAAGTGGGAGAAAAGCTATTACCAGATAATCAGGACTGATGGAAGTTCAAAGATGTACTTAGTGTTCATTCAAATGCTTAAAAGTTTTGATAGAGAAGACTTGGAAAATTTATACAAGTTGGTAAAAGCTAAGTATAATTCAACAAGACCAGTAGAGGACTTAGATTTGGTTTTATATGAAGATTTGAAGACAATGTTTGAACCATATGTTGAAGACAGAGTTTGGAGGAATCAACAGGATTATAGAGTGTTGGATTGGAAAATATATGACTCCTGTAGAGTTCATTCTTTAAGGATGCAACATATGCACATTCATATACTGGTAGAAAAGAGATATCCCCTTACACCTGGTAGATGATGTGTGTATATGTGTGTGTGTTTACGATGTAAATGAAAGAGAAAATGAAAAAGTAAAACCGTTTGAGGGTGGGTTTATTTATTTTTTTGACCGTAGGATTGTTTTTGTCTTTATTTGAAATGAATGGACGAGATGGAGCGGTTTTTTTTTGACCATGTTCCTTACGAAACTTTTCTCTAATATGCTAATGATTTGATGTAAAATAGTTTCACTTGTTAATTGCTATAGTGAAAATCTAAACATGTTATCTATCTGCTGCTAAGCTAAAGTTAGTGCTACTCATTAACTTTAATGATAAATATGCTAAGTAGTTAGTGCTGCTAGTATAAAGTTTGTAACTGCTGTTCACCAGTTTCTACTGTAGGTATTATTAGTCCTGCTAGTGTAAGAAGTTAGTACTTCTGTGAAGATTAAAGAAACATGTATTAAGTAGTCTATTTTACTTGTGCTCAGTTAATTTTTGAAGGGTTATAAGTTTACTATGCTCAAAGGATTATGCGCTAAAGAGTTTCTTACTGTCAGAGAAAGGATATAGACTGAAGAAGGAGAAAGATTGTTTAGAGATTACTTATGTGATTGGTATTAGTTATTTTTAGAATAGATCTAGAGATTTATTCTAAAGTCTTTAGAATAGATTTTATATTGTCTTGGGGACTCCTTGGTGTATAAAAGGAGGTCCTAGGGTATAGTGTTTAGTGTGTGTTTTATGATTTATAGGTGTGATTCATAGCCTTCAAGGTTTTGTAACCCTATTATAGGTGAGTAGTCTTATTTTCTTATTAATATTGGAGGCTTTTATTGTTTGGTGAATTGTGATCTTGTGTTAGTGTTTTCATTAAGATCTTATAATATTAATGATTAGATTCCCGCATAATCGGGTATTTCCAATTAACAAAGTTTCTACTATAATTGTATTAGATTTATCTAATATAACTAAACCTTAAACAAGCTTAAGGAATTCGATCTATTAAAGTGGGATCCAAAAGTGTACTCTATCATCTGGGACAAACAATTTCTCATTCTAATTCTATTTAATTCTCGTATTTAATGTTTTATCTATACAATGAGGATGTTGTATAATTCAAGTGGGGGGGATGGAATTTGAATGTTTACTTATCCTATTTTTCACACTAAAATGCTTAAATTATGCTCAAATTTAAAAAAAATTCAAGCATACTTTTGTGAAATTACATGTTACATAACCCGCACACAATAACCCTTGTTAGATATTGTAAGGATTTAGCCTTTCCATTTCCAAATGTTTACCTAAATTCCACAAAAATATGAGTGTGCCAGTGATGTTGTAGACTTTAAAACTTGACTTGGTATAACTATTCGAGACCATAATAATGAGTATAATGGATTTAATTGGAGTAACTTGTTTAAATAGGTAAATTTTAGGATTACACCCAAATCTCCTTTACATGTTGCTTATTAACTAACTACACCGGTTAGTTAACCTCCCGTTTAAACCCTTTTCCACTCTCATCTATAGAGTGAAGATCCACTAGAAAAACCCGTAGAGCCAATCCTTTAGGAATTACACCAACTATTTGTTTCGTTACACCTTTACACCTTAACCTACCCTGTTAGATTAAGTTTTAATTTACAGTTGCTAGTTGCTTAAAGTGTAAAGTTTGTATTTCCCGAGTCTTGTGTCATTTTCTATCATTGGTGCGGTTGGAGAATTGCACATTGCAAATGGGAATGTATATTAGTAGTCAAAACTCATGTGATTTTACTACCATCACAATTAATGGTGAATCCGAAGAACGAAGAACTATCGAAGGAATTATCCGAAATTATTATGATAGTGAAGATGGTGAAACTACTCTGAGTTTCGTATATAGTTAGATTGAAAAAAAATCGAAAAAATGAGAAAAATACAAAAAGAGAAAGAATGTTTGAAGATAATCGTTTCGCAACTACCGAATGAATTACACGAAGGATCGATTATTCGTTGATACGCAACAAAAAAAAATCAACGATGTAGAGTATTATACAAAGTGGAAGATATCGCCACTTGCCTTGTTGAGTATGTAAAGTTTTGGGATGATTGGGAAGTTGACCGTTACGGGAACGCCAACTTAGGTTGTTATTTTTGATCAATGATCAAGACGTTGTAAATAGTTGTGTCTTTATCATGGTAACGGTCGGGAAAAAGTGTCTAGCAACTTGTATCTTAAGTCTTAATCTATTTGTTTTTTGATTTTTATTTAACAACAATTTACTTCCCTCTCACCTAATGATTAGCCGCTGGCTTTACGTGAATGAGGACTTGTTCAAGCGTGCATGTCTATTTCGTCGTTATGGCCATGTATGCATGTCTTAGCTGCCTCGTTGCTTTACGACTTTTGGTGAAAGTTAGAAGGTTCCTACCCTATATCATTCTTCATCCTAACCGTTGGTTAAATTCGAATGAGGATGTGATCGAACACACATGTCTATTATGTCGTTATGACCATGTATGTGTGCTTCAGCTGCCTTGTTGAAGTGGTACTTATGGTGAAAGATTGTAGAATGATCAACCGTAAGCCTTTCCATACAAAAACCTATATTTACCTTAATAAAGTTGTTACTCCTTGGCTTTAGTGGTGGATGTGTGTATCCTTGCCAAGCTTATGATAGAATACTCATCACGACCAAGCAATTGAGCGAATTAGTTACATGTTACCACATAGATTAGTTGAGTGATTTGAGTGTTTTCATCTTCCTATTTCGTGAGGTGTTTGGTTGTGTACTTGTAATTGATCGAATAAGTGCTTTAACGGAAAATATCCTTAGGGATACATTTTTATAAACTTCTAAAGGCTACTTGAGGACAAGTAGGATTCAAGTGGGAGGATATTTGATGACATCAAATAACGTCTATTTTATAGCATCATTTATCCCATGTTATTAACCCATTTTGTATAGTTATTGCAAAGAATTGTTACTTAATCGTTTATATTTGAGAATTGCAGTAATTATGGATTAATTGGTAAAAGATAGCAAAAGGCGCGCATTCTGGAGCTTAAATGAAGATATTTTGAAGATTACTATTTTAAAGACCAATACGCCGTATCTATCAGGGAAGATACGGCGTATCCGTGCCTGCACTCACCAAAGACCCCAGATGAATAAAGCTCAACACGTCGTATACAGAGATACTCAATACGCCGTATTCAAGATATAGTATGTGAATATTCTGGAAGATATCAAGTGTAGTCCCTACTCCAAGAAATCCCCAATACGCCGTATCCAATACTTGGATACGCTGTATCGAACTGACTTCCAGACCTTATAAATAGAAAACTCAAAAATGAGTTTTAAGTGTGATAAATCATATTCTCGATACCTAAACCATAAAAGTCAATTTTTAGAGGAGAAAAAGAGCAGAAGAGGTCGAGCAACGTTATCAATTACATAGAAGACAACGTGTAATTCCATATACTTTAGTAATCGTTCATTTTTTGGTATCATTCATCAACTCGGTTAGTTTACCTTGGCTAAATAATTGCTTTTGTATTTATTATGATGTTTTAAGGTTAATACGGTTTTCTTGTATTTGGCTTGACCACTCTTTTATCTTTTGTTTATTAGCTCGCGTGGGTTAAAGTGCCTTGAATTGATTGTAGTCACCAACCAAACCGTGCCAGTATCTCAAGCTGAAAACCCCCTTTTCCTATTAGAATTAGAATTTAGAATAACATAGATTTAGAATAAAATAGAATTAACATAGATTAGATAACCAAGATATTAATTAAAATGATAGATTTAACCTCGCTTCAAGTGTTCGACACCCTACTTACTACGAAACTACTACCGGTCAGGTACACTTCCCGTTAAAGTGTTGTTTTTGGTTTAGTCGGCAAAATATAAATTTAAAACTTGAATCAATAAAATATACACCACACAACGACACATCAGAGATGAAAAGACCGATGATAACTTTTGTGAATCTTTGGTAGGGCATGTTCTCTTTATGTGTGGAACTTATTTCTCTATTATCAGCTTGAAACATAAAATCTTCCCACAGTAAAGCAACATAGTCAACATTCTTCTGGTAGAACATTCCCCACAAGATTTAAGCTATTGAAGGCTTGAGCCTATTAAGACATGTGGACTTCCCAGAGATGCACCTATTGATGACAGCAACAATTGTTCTTTAGGGCTAATGCATATGATCTGTATGGATCTCAGATAGCATTTCACACTTGCTACTGTACCCAAATTCCTTGATAAATGGAACCATTTCTTCTTCGGAAGGAGGTTCAACAAAATCTTGGTTGGGGAGTCTGGGACAAATCTGGAGGATGTCATGAAATACTTCAGTGTCAATTTAGAACTTTTGCTTATCCAGTTTAAACCAGAATGCATCTGTATCTTTGATCTTCTTGATCATGTTCCAGAATTGATGCATATATACTTCAGGAACTTCAGCAGTGATCAGGAAAGCGGGATAGCGTGGTTTCTCTTGGTGGCTTGCTGAACTCAATTCTCGCGTTGCATTTTTCAATCTTGAGTCATTTCTCAGGAGCAACCAAAGCGTTGTCAAGAGCAACTTGTTGAGCGGCAACTGGATTCATGTTTTTGCTAAGAATTGTTTAATACGGTTTATATATACAAAAACAGATATATATTGATTAACAACTTTGATTCATAGGGATAAACTTTAGGAAGCAGTTTACATTCATTAACTAGACTGATTTAACATATTTTGGCAGGCATTCAGTCAGATCACAAGACGAAAGACATTAATCAGAAAGTTAACTTAAAGGGTCAATAAATAACAATTGGTCAAACATAGTTAAGATTGCAACCTACATATGATATAAAGAAGAATTAACCTAAAATATGTTATCTAGTGAAAATATTGTTTTAATCGGCCCTTATAAACAAAGGTATAAATTGCCCCCTATCTACAAACTGTATAAATCGCCCCTGTAACATAGTGTATAAATCGCCCCCTATAAAAATTATGTATAAATCACCCCTATAGGAAATGTGTATAAATCGCTCCCTTATGAAAAGTGTATAAATCGCCCCCTATAGGAAATGTGTATAAATCGCCCCCTTACAAGGTACGTATAAATCGCCCCATATGATTTCGAATTAACACAAATTCAATTTTTTAGCAACTAGACTACACATAAACATGAACCAAACATACATAAGCATCATATAGCATTTATAACATGAATTATCCACAAAAAAATTCATGTATGGCATAAAATGAGTAGAACGAGTCGTTATACCCAAGACTTTAAGATTTTACAATCAAACCATGGATTTTCTTACTCAAACACGTTCAAGAAGGGATACTAGAACTTATTTATCACAAACCCATAAACTTTTTTAAGTCTTTCCCTAAAACCCAATTTTTCAACCATAAGAATCAATCGAAACCCATTAGTATGTTATCCCCAAGACAAACTGTTTTGCACTAGTGTTCTATGCCCCTTAGAGTCTAAAACCCCTCAATAGGAAACACACACTTTTTATATCGAAGAACCCTAAATCAAGTTCTTGGGTTTTCAAGCCAAATCACGCGTTTTAAACTGATTCCTTTTGATTAGGAGTTGTATAAGAGATGAGAAACACATTTGTAGTTTACCCTTATGATCAAAATTTATGTTTTCTTGGAGTTCTTGTGGATGACGATTTGAAAAGAGGGAGGGAAAAAAATTGAGAGTGTTTGGTTTGTGTAGTTGTGAGAGGGACAGGAAGGGGGTGTCTGATGTTATAAAACTTTTGATTTTTTGACACAAATGCCCCCTGAACTCTATACTCCTTTCTATTTTTCATTAATAACTTTCTTAAGGTTTTTCTACGTTTATACTTTTAACGACTTTTAGAACCTAAAGTATTATATACTATACAAGCCCTTACTAGTTTTGCTATCAAATACCTTGAAAAGCATAAACAGCGCGTAACATATAATGCTCAAATAAGATTAAAACTCCATTAACTCCCCCTTTATATATGGAAACCCGTTATTGTGTAACACAACCCTTTTCCTTTTATTACTTATGATTTTAAAGAAAGTAATATGACATTATCTCCCCCTCAACCAATGCACTCGTTTCTATTTAAAAGAGCAGTCAGTCCGTTGTGTGAGTGGTCAAATGCCTTGATAAATGATTTATATCTATAATGCACACCAAATGATGATTTAAATTTTAATTTGATAATCACCACATAATAAATAAGATTTTCTCTATTGCTGACACAGAAATGCACTGCACGTACATTAAATTGTATATCAAAGGAAGCACTGGTTGGTGTGTGTATAAGTACGCGTCACGCAAGACCTTTGATAAATATGAAGTAATTAATTCCAGAGAAAAATTAATTTCCCGTTGAGAGGTCAAGTTTTCTTTTTGAAATACTTGCCTTTAAATTGAAGACATGGTTGCTATCGGAAATAATAGCAAGCCATATGACATGTTTTATAACATTTTGAACTTCTGCTCGAACTTCATTTACAGCCTCGTATCATTATTGAATGACATTTATAAAGCCGTAAATGTTATCGATTTTCAGAAGACATGTCATGATAACCTATTTTTGTATTTTTCCAGTTTTCTAATTTTGTATTTTCTTTTTTGGTTTTATATTTCTATATTCTCTTTTTGAAAAAAATTATATAAAATGAAAAATCTTTTTGGGTTTTTATGTTTTCATATATACATATAATTCATAGAATATACCATGAGTTACCACCATTATTCGTCCTCTTCCTTTGTCAGACGTTTTATCATTTCCGGAGACATGCTTCTCATACCAAGCTTTTCGATCAAGAAGTTGAATCTTTCTTGTGGCAAGGGTTTGGTGAAGATGTCAGCCAGTTGATATTCAGTCCGGACAAAGTATAGTTCCACTATTCCATTCTCTACTTGCTCCTTTATAAAATGGTTGCGTACATCGATGTGCTTGGCTATTGAGTATTGAACGTTGTTGCAGCATAGAGCAATCACACTTTTGGTGTCGTAGTACAGAGGAATCTTATTGAATTGAAACCCATAGTTTGTTAGTTGTGATCGCATACATAGGATTTGAGCACAACACCCAGATAAGGCAATATATTCAGCCTATGTACTCGAGATCCTAGTGCTCTTTTGCTTCTTGGAAGACCAGCTAACAAGTTTATCACCAAAGAATTGAGCGCTTCCTGATGTACTACGTCTAGTGTCCTGACACCCCATGTGATCTGCGTCTAAATATGCTGATAGAGACATACCGGTATCCTTCAAGTACCAGAGAACCATGTTAATGGTTCCATTTAGGTATCGAAAGATCCGCTTAACCGCATTTAAGTGCTTTTCGGTAGGCTTTGCCTGATACCGGGCACATAAGCAGACTGCATAAATAAGGTTGGGTCTACTGGACGTCAGATACATGAGGGATCCAATCATGCCACGGTAATGTGTATCATCAATTGGTGTCCCCTTGATAACGCCTAAATTATACATGTTTTTAGCGGCGTTATTTACATTTATTTTATCATTTCTTGTGAACTTTTGGTACTTAATCAAGTATATTTGCTATTATAGGTTCATGATATGTGTCGTGGAAGAATACGAAAGATTACATGAAGAAATAACTCAAGTTAATGATCTCCCGACACCTGTTCACTGTTTTGGCCATAACTCGGTCATACGAACTCCGTTTTAGTTGATTCAAGCGGCCACAGAAAGAGAATTAAAATATCAACAACCATGAAAAATGCCAACTGCTGAATATGCAGAAAGTGTGGTAGTTTTGGCCATAGTGTCGTGCACTTTTGAGTCTGTAAGAAAATTAAATGCTAAGTGCATTAACTCACTATGTGCGGAGCACAAATAAGTTTGTACAGCGCACTTTGGCCCATTTTTAGCCTATAAATATAGCCCCTAATCACCTCATTCCATATCTCTTACACACACAAACCTCAAGTTCATTTACAACACTTAGAAGAAGTGTTTTTGGTGATAAAGGCATCAAAAACCTTTGATCCAAACCACCCTTCAAACCACCATGACCACCATCGACTACCACCACTATCCATCATCAATTTCCAGATTATAATCCATCCAAGGAAGTAGCATTGAAGTGTAATTCAAATCTATAAGCGACTGTGACAGAATTGTTCATAGTTTTCAGGTTTTACTTTGAATATAATATAGTTTTCGTTGGGAAAACTTGTGAAATCATTAACATTTGCTCTTTAAGTTGGTATAAATCTTGTTTATCCTTTGAATATGATCTTTACTAAATTCATGATGAATGTTATGTGTTTTGTTACTTATTTGATCATGGAGTAGTCATTTTGTGTTTGTTTGGGCAATATGCGATCTTGGATATGGAGCGTTTGGATAAGTGTTTATTGAATTGGTAAAACATATTTTATATAAGAATATAGGCCGAAAGGGTTCTTTTATATATGTGTTTAATCATTCCACTTAATATATTGGTTATAATAACTTATAAAGGCTGAAAGGATTTGTTGTTATTAATTAATATAATCACTAGTTATATTTAAAGGCCGAAAGAATTTATAACTTGTGATAACTTTTTTTTCCAAACTTATAAACACTATTTCAAAAACATCGTTATCTAAGTGATCATTGCCTAAACAAACATACCTTAATCATTTGATTGAATCATTTTTTAATAACTTTCGTTATAATATCCGATATATGCAAGATTTGGTTAATTTGATACGTGACAATCTTATTAACCTTAGCACCTTAATTACAAACTGTGAAAACTTCAATTCCCGTGGAACGACCTGGACTTACCTAAAGCTATACTATACACGAACGGGTAAACTTCCTTAGTGTTGTGTTTTTTAGTAAAAATTAGTATTTCTAGTATTATAAATTTAAAGCTTGCAAAACACACATCAAATTTTTGGCGTCGTTGCCGGGGAATTGTTTTAGATGTTACAGTTTGTTGCTAATTTCTGGTGCTATTTTGTTTCACAAAATTTTCAAACTCGCCGTACCGTTTTCTGGCAAACGAAACCCAAAAATCGTTTTTTCTTCAGGAAGTACGCCACACTCACACTTCTATTTGATGCGCCGGGGGGGTTTTCCTGAAAACCCAGGAAGTACGCCGTACTTTACACAAGTACGCCGCACTTTCTGCAAATTTTCACAAACATAATCTTATTTCAAAAACCTAAACCCCTAATCTGCTAGTCTTATGTTCTATAATCATTTAAAATTGTATTTTTAATCTTGATTTATATGTTCCTTGTGGATTTGTATTATCTAGTTTTATCATAATATTCGGAAAAAAAAAAAATAAAAAAAAATTTAAAAATTTCCTGAAAAGTCGGGCACTTTTTCTTAAAGTACGACGCGTCGTACCTATAAATTTTTTATTTATTATTTATTCCTCTATTTGACTATATATAATTAAGTTAAAATTATATTATCTATATATAAATCTATAAAAATAAAAAAAATATAAAAAAAATATATGAAAATATTTTATTTTATTTTGAATATTATCCTATTAGTCTTATTATATATATAAAAATTTCTTTTTGCAAAATACTTAACGTATGTATAAATGCAATATCTTTTGGAAAACAACTAGTAAGTCTAATATATAGATTTAATAAAAGTTATATACAAGGATTTAATAAATGTTTTAATTAATCCAAAATGAATCATTAGGGTTGTATCTTCAACATCAAGAATTCCTACATGCGGGGGGTAAATGACTTTGTCGTTTAAATATTACCTGATCGAGGATGTTGAACCCAAACAAATATTCTCCGATCCTGTGATCAGCCTATGTGGGAAAATGCTAAGATTGTAGCACTGACTCCTAATTCTGTCATTGTTCAACCCAATGTTGATGACAACTTTGTTATCAATAGTACCCACTTGAAAATGATTTTGGAAAATAAATTTGATGGTTATCTGCGGGCCGATCCGTGTGACCACATCCGTGAATTTCTCATAATCTGCGACATGTTCAAATACGGTGAAACTCAGAGTGAAGCCGTAAAGCTTTTAATATTTCCCTTTTCCTTGTGCGATGAAGCTAAAACCTAGTTTAACGAACTTAATGAAGAGTCTATAACATCGTGGGAACAAATGAGAAGAGCTTTTGTAAACAGATTCTTTCCACCTTCGTTATTTAACCGTCTTTTACTTGAAATCAGAAATTTCTCTCAACTCGTATGTGAAAGTCTAACCGACGCTTGGTTACGACTCAAGAGCATGCTTCGAAAATGTCATGGGCACGGTCTGACCAAAGGAGCTATTATTCAAATATTCTATCATGGTCTAGACGAACCCACTCAAGGAATCCTGGACATAACTGCTGGAGGAATCTTCCTCTACAAAAGTCCAAATCAAGCTTTTCAATTTCTCGAGGACAAAGTCCTTTTCAAACATGATTGGCCCATTAAATCTAAAAACGAACATCATCGAAAATCTGTTTCCTTCGCCGATGGAAGTGATAGTAATGATGATAATTATCGATTAATGAAAAAATTGGAAGCTCTAACTATAAAAATAGATTCTCAATTCCAGAGCTTAAAAGAGGAGATGCATGAGATGCGTAACAAATATCAGGACCTTAGAGACAACCACGATCCTAAAAACCACCTGAACGATGACACGCCGATGTGTGAACGTCATGAAGCCAATTACATCCAATCTGAAGATTATCAAAACCAAGATTCTCATAATTCGTTTTCTCGTCAATCCCATTATGATCCTAATGATTCTGAGAAATCGCTCACAGAATTAAACAATGATGTGAGAAATGATCTCGAAGATTTCAAAAGACGTATCCGTAGCATGAGAACTGTTCATTGGAAACTCTATGACAGCGACGATCGTAAAACTACCGGTGTTTTACCCAACAAAAAGTCTAAAACCGTCAACCAAGAGCCTCAAGCTAAAACAGATCTTGAAAAATCAATCACTAAATTCTTGGATGGTCAAAGAGTTACAAATATGTTTTTCAAGAACAATGTTAACGATATGATTTTAAAAATGAAGCAAAATGAAAAGAATTTCCAAATTAAAATTAAAATGATGGAAAGAAAAATGGATGAGTGGTCGTAATCTCAAAAAATATCTTTAGAACAAACCGATTGGACTGAGCCACAACCTCCTCCTCAAGCTCAAACCGAACAAGTGAATGCCGTATTCACCGGAAGTGGAAAGTCCGATGATTCTCTGGAAACTCAAAAAGATCTACCACCTCCTATCATTGTTGACAATAAAACTGAAAAAGATAAACCTATTAAGACATCAAAAAAGGGCAATCACGTGGTAAAAACAAATGAGTATCCATACCGTGAGTACACTCCAAAAATACCATACCCCTAACCTTTTAGAGTGGATCATTCCCACTTGAACCGTATCATTAAGGAATCTTAAATTAAGTTAAGTATAATAATAATAGTAGTAATAGTAAATAATAATTAAAAAACTAAAATATATATATAAAACAAAAAATTTACAGTCTTTAAGTATGTCACACATTTGGCCGGTGTGTCGCGTATCTCGATTTCTGCATCCAAAAAGAAATTTATCGAACTTTGTGGGTGTGTTCGCTGGAAACCCTCACGAGACTATAACTCTTCCACTCGGGACACCGAGGGGTTTAAAGGCTTGTTGCATACGCTAAATGCAATCGTGGTGCCTATGAAAGTGAGCTTTTGTATTTAATGTTTTTCTTGTAGTTGTGTTTATTTTGCAGATTAAATTAATAGGTGGAGCTTGGATGATGGTGATGACTTATCATTTCGGGGCCGATATAATTAGAGTATTAAATTATATGTGGTAAAATACACATGCTTGGCATTCTGTTTTACGCCATATTTTTTAGAATTCAACCAAGAACTTAAGAACCCCGAGAAGTACTGTTTTCCCTTAATTTTCCATATTTTCTATATTTATCAGTTCTCACATTGAGGGCAATGTTCAACTAAAGTGTGGAGGGGTAGCAAATAGGAAAAATTAATCATGTCCCTCCATGTTTGTCCTGCAAAAATTTTCAAACTTTCAACTGATATTTTCTGGAAAATTTAAAAATTATATATTGCTTTTCCAAAAACTTATAAAATTAAAAATGAATACGCTTAGTATGGCAAATCCAACCGGATTGACATTTTAACTAGAACAAAAATCAACCCACTTAAATTGTAACGTTTGCCTTTAGATTTTAAGGAATTCGGGTACCCATCTTTGATACCCAAGATAATTTTTACCTTTAACTTGTTTGAGTTAGGGTTGAATGCAGTCATATGTGTCTATTCCGTTGTTACGGATGTGTACGTATGGTATTTGCCGCCTTTTCTGGAACATTGGTATTAGTATAAAGTTATATGAGTGAGCCGGTAATTTAGTAGCTCCAGAACTTGTGCTTGATCATCATATACTAGACCGCAATGAGGTTAATTTATAGACAAAGTCGTATGATAAGAGTTGAAATAAATCCCTATCTAATCATGTATCTGCAACACTCACTTTTAGTGTTGAGATCTCCCAAAGTATCCCAAGAGCAAGAAAAATATGCTCAATGAAGAAGAAGTTTTGTGCCAGCCTTAGTTATCGCAGTATTTGGAATGAAAAGAAAAAAAATTATAAAAAAAAGAAAAGAAAAAAAATAGTAAAAGTTCAAAGTATAAGGCAAAGTTCTAGCACATGGAATCAAGTATTTTCTATTCACCATCATCGTTATCACGTTTTGCCTCTTTGAGATTTTTGTCTAGGTGCTCACGCCGTAACGAGCATGTTTATGTGTCTAGTACAAGCATATGGTAGCGACCTAGATTATGTCTATGCAATTGAGTGACTTGACAAATATAAAACCCTATCTGAGTGACTCGTATGAATTCAAAAACAAACACTTTCCCTGCTTGAGGTGCTCTGTTATATGTCTATACCTGAAAAGTTATAAAACTGGTAAACACTTGTTAATGCTAAAATGATTTTTTTTCTCCACGTCATGATAAATGATATTGTTTTCTCGCTTTGATTGCTTAAGGTCAAGCAACAGCTAAGTGTGGGGGGATTTGATAACGCCTAAATTATACATGTTTTCGACGGCGTTATTTGCATTTATTTTATCATTTCTCATGAACTTTTGGTACTTAATCAAGTATATTTGCTATTATAGGTTCATGATATGTGTCGTGGAAGAATACGGAAGATTACAAAAAGAATTGAAGCTTAAACGAAGAAATAACTCAAGTTAATGATCTCCCGACACCTGTTCACTGTTTTGGCCATAACTCGGTCATACAAACTCCGTTTTAGTTGATTCAATCGGAAACGGAAAGAGAATTCAATTATCTACAACCATGGAAAAGGCCAACTGCTGAATATGCATAAAGTATAGCGATTTTGGCCAAAGTGCAGCGCACTTTTGAGTCTGTGAGAAAATTAAATGCAATTAAATGCGAAGTGCATTAACTCACTATGTGCGGCGCACAAATAAGTTTGTGCGGTGCACTTTGGCCCATTATTAGCCTATAAATATAGCCCCTAATTACCTCATTCCATATCATTTACACACACAAACCCCAAGTTCATTTACAACACTTAGAATAAGTGTTTTTGGTGATAATAGCCTCAAAAACCTTTGACCCAAACCACCCTTCAAACCACCATCACCACCATTGACTACCACCACTATCCACCATTAATTTCCAGATTATAATCCATCCAAGGAAGTAGCATTGAAGTGTAATTTGAATCTATAAGCAATTGTGACAGAATTGTTCATAGTTTCCGGGTTTTACTTTGAATATAATATAGTTTTCGTTGGAAAAACTTGTGAAATCATCAACATTTGCTCTTGAAGTTGGTATAAATCTTATTTATCCTTTGAATATGATCTTTACTGAATTAATGATGAATGTTATATGTTTTGTTACTTATTTGATCTTGGAGTAGTCATCTTGTGTTTGTTTGGGCAATATGTGATCTTGGATATGGAGCGTTTGGATAAGTGTTTATTGATTTGGTAAAACATATTTTATACAAGAATATAGGCCGAAAGGGTTCTTTTATATATGTGTTTAATCATTCCGCTTAATATATTGGTTATAATAACTTATAAAGGCCGAAAGGATTTGTTGTTATTAATCAATATAATCACTAGTTATATTTAAAGGCCGAAAGGATTTATAACTTGTGATAACTTTATTTTCTAAACTTATAAACACTATTTCAAACACATCATTATCTAAGTGATCATTGCCTAAACAAACATACCTTAATCATTAGATTGAATCATCTTTTAATCATTTTCGTTATAATATCCGATATATGAAAGATTTGGTTAATTTGATTAGTGACAATCTTATTAACCTTAGCACCTTAATTACAAACTGTGAAAACTTCAATTCCCATGGAACAACCTGGACTTACCTAAAGCTATACTATACATGAACGTGTATACTTCCCGAATGTTGTGTTTTTAGTAAAAATTGGTATTTCTAGTATTATAAATTTAAAGCATGGAAAACACACATCACCCCTTATTTTTTAATAATTTCAGAAGCATATTTTGATTGGTAAATGAAGATGCCTCTAGGACTTTGAGAAATTTGTAATCCTAAAAAGAATGACATATGTCCCATCATGGACTTCTTGAACTTAGTGGTCATTAGATTAGCAAACTCATCACACATAGCAGTATTAGTTGATGCAAATATTATATCGTCGACATAAATTTGTACCAGTAATAAGTAATTTCCTGCTTTCCTTGTGAAGAGTGTTGGATCAACTGCACCTTTGGAGAAATGTTGTGAGATGAGGAAGCTTGACAGCATGTCGTACCATGCACGTGGTGCTTGTTTGAGACCATAAAGGGCCTTTTTGAGCTTGTACACATGTGATGGGTTGTCCTGATCAACAAATCCTTCTGGTTAAGAAACGTAGACCTCTTTCTTGAGCTCTCCATTTAAGAAAGCCGTTTTGACGTCCATCTGGTAGATCGTCATATTCTTGTTGGCGGTATTTGCTAAGAAGATACGGATGGCCTCTATTCTTACAACCGGTGCAAATGATTCCTCAAAGTCAATTCCCTCCTCTTGCCTGAATCCTTGAGCAACTAATCTAGCCTTGTTCTTGAGAACCCCACCAAATTTGTCTTTTTGACCTTAAAGATCCACTTCAATTTGATCAACATGACTTTATCTGGACACGACACCAATTCCCAAACTTGTAGTCTTTCAAATTCATGAATTTCTTCTTGCATAGCATCAATCCATGATGGTTCAAGGATGGCTTGTTTGAAGTTCTTTGGTTCTACAAAAGTTAGGAAGGTATCAAAGTAACACCACATGGCATCAGTTTTGAGTTGCTTTCTAGTAGAGACTGGTCGAGACGGGTTACCAATCATGTTTCCCAATGGATGATACTTACTCTATCTACCAATCAGTTCTAGTGGAGAGTGATAGGACTGCGCATTTGATGACGATTCTTAAGAAGTAGAAACATCATGAAGAGGTTCATGACATGGATCGTCAAAATGTGCATTTGGTATCGGTTCTTCAACACCTTGTGAGATGATTGAGGATTGTTGTTGTTGGTTAGTTGATGAAGTACTTGATGAAGGTACATCTTGATCAATGGTTGTTGATGAAGGTGAACCGGCTATTTCAACAACTCTTGGTGCAGTAGCTACTGGAATAGGAGAAATAGCACTTTGTGGAGGGTTGAAGTATTCATTGAACATGTGTTGGAACAAATAATCCCAATCATATATGTTTGGTGGATTAAAAGGTTGTTGAGGAACATGGTTTGGAATGAGTCCTGAACTGGATGTTGTAGGAGTCATAACTTGAAGTCCACGTCCTGAACAAAATTGTTCAGAAGCCATAGCTATTAGCTCATCGAACGTCACATGAATAGTTTCCATAATTTTTTGGGTTCTCCTATTATAGATTCTGAAAGCTTTCTTTACGGCTGCATAACCAACAAAAATACCAATATCGGCCTTTGAGTTTAGTTTACCCAAATCCTCACTGTCATTAGTCGGATAACAGAGTGAACTAAAGACATGAAGAAACGATAAATCCGACTTCTTGTCGTGCATCAGCTCATATGGAGTTTTGTTGTATCAGAGATAGACCGGGGATTGATTTTGGGTATAACAAGCTGTATTGATTGCTTCGGCCCACAGAAATAATAGAGCTTTAAAAATATCAACATTGCACGGGCAACTTTCACTAGAGTCCAGTTTCGTCTTTCGACAACATCGTTCTGTTAAGGAGTGCAAGCAATAGATGTTTGATGCGTGATGCCGACATTTTTATAAAATTCTCGAAGAGTCTGATTGACAAATTCAGTTTCATTATCTGTTCTAACATTACGTCCAATGGCATTCAAACGAACTTGAATATTTTTGATGCACTTGATGATAGCATCAGGATCTTCTTAACCTTAGAAATTTAACCCAAGTAAATCGTGAGTAATCGTCAACAATAACCAAGATATACTTTTTCCCATTAATGCTCTTTACACGCATCAGGCCACAAAGATCCATATGCAAAAGATAGAGTTTCTCTTGGTTAGTGTCTTCAGCTTTGGGTTAATGAGAGGATTTCTTGCTTTTGCCTAATACACATGCTGAACACATATGATATTTCTTGAATTTAAGCTTCGGAATGCCTTTTGCAAGACTGTCTTTGGTAAGCTTGTTAAGAGTACCAAAGTTGAGATGAGATAACCGATGGTGCCATAACCAGCTCTTAGTCTTTGAAGCTTTTGATAGTAGACTGATAAGAGAAGTCTTTAGCATGTTATCAAGTGAAATTATGTATAAGTTTTGTCTCTGGATCATGAAAGTAAATCAACACCTTCTAAATTTCAAATAAAGCAAGTGTTTTTCCGAAAAGCAACCTCAAGATCCGCATCACAAAATTGTCCAATAGAAAACAAATTATGTCTGAGCCCCTCAACATAGTATACCTTTGTGACAATTACGTTTCCCAGTTGATAGTCACCATACCCTATTATATTTGCAATTTGGTCATTTTCAAATCAAACAGTTCCCAAAAATTTACTAACGAAGTTCATAAGCTGAGAGCGATTCCCTGTCATATGTTTTGAGCATCCGGAGTCCAGATACCAAAGAACAATCTGGACAACCTGTCATTGACAAGAGAAGAAGAAGATGGAACATCTATAGCATTGGATCCCCACAAATGAGTGGGTTTCGAGTTGTTAGCAATTTTAGATTCTACGATCTTAGCTTTTTTACTCGAACCTACTAATTTTACTTGTTTGGGTCTCCTGCTATAGAATTTAATCTCTTGCTTTTGTTTTTCACCTGAATTAGAAGCGGTTTCCTTAATATGCACTACTTTCGTAGGAGTGATCCTAGTTAAAGGACACGAGTTACCAACTATAGTGAAAAGTCTTCCTGTTGGTTTCCATTTATGTCCTACTTCAGTAAACACTTTACCCGTAGGTTTCTAAATATTATGTTGTTCGCTTTTCTTATTTGACTTAGATTTAGAGTGCACATTCACATCATTCATAAAATCAAGGAAACACATATCATGATTTGCATCAAACATACATTGTTTACATTTAACACAAATTAACTTAAAATTCGCATTTATTATAGTATGCTTAACATTTGCATCATAAATAGGGTCTTTAACACGATTCTTTTTATTAGACTTAGATTTAACTCTCCTACGTTAGCTTTCTATCTGGCTTATTTTTTTCATGCAAAGTTAGTATAGTAGCAGTTTAAAGTATAGCTTATTCTCTTTTAGAAATTTTATTTCTAGTTTGTAATCACTAAAAACTTTATCTATGCTTTGTTCATGAGTATAAAGGTTAGCTTACTTCTAGAAATTCAGTTCCCTAAAGGTTAGTATAGAGCGAGTTAGCTATGGTAAAAGCTTATTTCGAGTTAAAGCAAGAACGTGCACTATTTTCATTTCACTTTTCCTTGCAATCGTTTGTTGAAACTACTTGTCTTTTCTTAGATATCTCTAGTTATACGTCCTGAGCTACAAGTCAAATCTTTATATTTCCATTTTCATCTATAATAAAGGCAATAAAAAAAGCCAAAATCTAAAAAGCTACTAAACACTTAGTTTTCTGGACATTAGCAAAAAGCTAGGTTTTTAGCTTATTAAGTTCTTAAAAGTTCAAGTTGCCTTCATTAAAGTTGTAGATAATAAGCTAGTTAATAAGTTTGTAGTTTTGAGTTTTTTCTGATTCTCACTTTTTAATAAGCCAAAATAAGCTAGAATCGTAGGGTTAGTTTTGTTAATTCTTGATAGTTGAAGGGTACCCGTTTGCACTATGGTGTAAATTCACCATAGTTTACCCGCCTACCCTTTAGTTTCGTTTCTTACATTTTCTACCCTAGAGTTTTCGAAAAATAAAAAAAAGGGGGAAAGACAAGAGGCCCGGGTGAGCAAGACTCGAACCCGGGACCTCTCGATACAAACCCCCTTTTACACACACACCTACCCTGGCGACCTTGGTCTTTTATTCCGATTAAAAGACTCAAGGGCACTAGTACTTAAGGGTGTTTTGAGCCTAAAGGCTTATAAGCTGAATAAGCTGATTTCGGGGCTTATTCCTTCAGCTTATTTTTGTTTCTTATTTTTCGTAGGACCATTAAAGTATCTAGCATTTTTTGTAAATTTTTCAGAATTTTTCGTAGACATTTAATATTTTTTATAATTTAATTTCGTTAAAAGTTTATTTAATTCATAAAAAATACAAAAATTATCAAAAAATATTTTGCTTTTTTAGAAAATTTTTCTTTTGTCCATCTTGTTTTAGGAAAAATATAAAATTTTTCGTAGGTTCATTTTTACAACTTTTTTATCTTTAAGAACGGTCCGAGGTACGGGATTTGTTTTTGACTCGTTTTGGGTCAAACGAACACCGTTTTCAGGTCTAGTCTTTTCATTCTTCGTTTATTTGTCCCGTAGAGTTGTTTAGTAAGTAAAATTCTCCGTAGGGGTTATTTTAAAGAAATTTAGGTTTTCCCCTTTGTTCGGTGATTCGTGCTTCCGTTTTTCAGTTTTAATTTCGTAATTTCTAGTTTTCTCTAAAACCCTTTTAGTTTTGTTTATGTTTAATTTGACTTTTCATTCTCCCAAATCAATTCCTTCCCTTCAAACTCAATCTTCGATTTGTAATCGATTTTCCATTCTCAGCCTCGTTGGGGAAAAGCGACCGCTGAAGGCTCTATACTGACTTCTCGGTATCATTGATCTTGTTGATTTTTAGACTTATATATATATTTTATATTTTATTATATATTATATATATTCATAGTGTAAATCTCACCGATCAGTTGGTCAATTCGGTGATGCGGATTTGGCGGTTGCATTTTGGAAATCTACGTGTTTTGTTAGAGATCTTCAGGGAAACGAATTACTAACCGGTAATCGTGGAACTGATCTCTATATAATTTCTCTTCAAGAAACAACTTCATCAACTCTAATCTGTCTCATGGACTACAAGCATCACACTCAAGCATGGTTTAGCATCGACGACTTTCTCATCCCAACTTCAACTACATCAACTTGTCTTTCCAAAGAAGGATTTTGTGATTGTTTACCAAAACTCGAAACAGTATGCGTCAGGAACAACTATGTATCCCTATCTGTGAAGAGGTGAGTAAAGAAAAAAATGAAGTTCATTCAAGTCAATACGAGTTCCCAATGCAAAAGGTGACGGTAAATTTGCTTCATATGGACTTATGTGGTTCAATGCGAGTTGCTAGCATAAACGGGAAGAGATATATTTTGGTAATTGTCGATGACTACTCCAGATATACTTGGACACTCTTTCTACGTTCCAAGGATGAAACACCAGAAGTTTTAAAAGACTATCTCACAATGATCCAAAGAAATCTTCAAGCCCCAGTAATTTTTGTTCGCACTGACAGAGGCACTGAGTTCTTAAACAAGACACTTAATGCATTCTTTAAAGAAGAAGGAATTGAGCATCAAACTTCTACACCTCGAACACCTAAACAGAACGGCGTTGTCAAAAGACGAAACCGCACTCTTATTGAAGTTGCTCGAACGATGCTTTCAGCTTCTAAACTTCCTTTATTCTTTTGGGCTAAAGCAATTGTAACCACGTGCTATACTCAAAATAGATCAATCATCATCCCAACTCATGAGAAAACGGCATATCACATCATTAATGACAGAAAACCCTCAATTAAACACCTTCACATCTTTGGTTGCACTTGTTACCTAACCAGAGATGGTGAGAACTTGGATAAGATAAAAGAAAAAGGGGATTCGTGCATTTTGGTGGGATACCCCACTCAGTCAAAGGGATATCGTGTCTACAACAAGAGAACAAGATTGATAGTTGAATCCATTCATCTCAGATTTGATGAGATCAAAGAGATGTCAGAGACGTCTGTTGCTAATGACACTTCAGGCCTCATTCCCCAATGACAAAAGGCGTCAGATTATGATAACCCTGACCCCGCACCAGAACTACAAAATGTTTCTCCTTCAGCAGATACAACAACTACATCACAACAGGAGTTGGATCTTCTTTTCGGTCCTTTGTACGATGAATTTTTCAATGATGTACTTCTTGTCAACAAGTCTTCTTCTCCCACCGTCAATTCTATTCAAAAAGACACACTACCATCAACCAAATTCAACCTACACCGAACCGACAACATCCAATAAATTGTCCCATGCTGAGAAAAACAACGATCATCAAGCAGAATTACCAATCCTTTCTGTACACCGGTACAAGAAAAGCGAGTCTTCCTCACTCAATATGGAATTCAAATGTGCATACCTTCAATCAACCTCAAGATTCCGAATACTGACAAAAGATCACCCGTTAACTCAAGTTCGTGGCAATCCATCCAAGCCAATGCAAACAAGATGACAACTTGCAACAGATCATGAAATGTGTATGTTCGCACTCACCATGAGTATTTGTGTTAACCGAAAAACATTAAGGAGGCAATGGCTGATTTTGCATGGATAAAAGCAATCAGGGAAAAAAAAAAAAAAAAAGAAAAAAAGGGGGGGGAATGAAAGGGGGGGGGGAAGGAAGAAACTCATCATTTTGAACAGACTACAAAGTCTGGGAACTCGTTGATAAACCTTTTGGCAAGAATGTAATCAAGCTAAAGTGGTTATGGAAAAACAAAAAGGATGAAGACCAAACTGTTATTCGCAACAAAGCAGGAAGAGGGTATTGATTTCGAAGAATCATTTGCTCCAGTTGCTCGCTTGGAGGATGTCAGGATTTTTGTCGCATATGCTGCACACAAGTCTTTTCTAATTTATCAGATGGACGTGAAAACGACATTTCTTAATGGTCTATTGAAGGAGGAGGTTTATGTTGCACAACCAGACGGATTCGTTGATCCTGATCATCCAGAAAAAGTTTACCGTATAAGAAAAGCTCTATATGGATTAAAACAAGCTCTGAGAGCCTGGTATGATGAACTCTCAAAATTCCTGATTTCCAAAGGTTTTCCTAAAGGTATCATTGACCCGACCCTATTCACGATAAAATACAGGGAGGACATTCTACTTGTGCAAATTTACGTTGATGCCATTATTTTTGGTTCCACAAACCTTAAATTTTCTAAACGATTTGAAAAACTAATGCATAGTAGATTTGAGATGTCCTTAATTGGGGAAATGAAATTCTTTTTAGGACTTCAGATCCACCAATCCCCATGTGGCATTTTTATCAATCAGGCCAAATACACTTTAGAGATTCTTAAAAAAACATGGTATAGAAAAAGGACAAAGCATTGGTACACCAATGGCTACGAAACCTAAATTAGATGCAGACTTGAGTGGTTGGTAACCCATAGACCCAAACTGGAACTACAATAGTAAAATCGGGTCACTCAGTGTTTCTCACATTAGGTAAACCAGACATAGTGCAAGCAGTTTGTTATTATGCACGGACATAGTGCAAGCAGTTTGTTATTGTGCAAGATATCAAGCAAGACCGACTGAAAAACACCTCAAAGAGGTTAAAAAGATCTTTCGATACTTAAGAGGTACCATTAACATGGGACTTTAGTATCCGAAGGGTTCTGGCTTTGATCTAATAGCTTTTTTAGATGCCGGTCATGCCAGTTGCGTTGATACTCGCAAAAGCACTTCTGGATGAATACAGTTCCTAGGTGATAAATTAGTCAGCTGGATGTCAAAGAAGCAAGATTGTACAACAATGTCATCCGCAGAGGCTGAATACATGGCGTTATCTACAAGTTGTGCTCAAGTAATATGGATGAGGACACAGCTTCAAGATTATGGCTTCAACTACAACAAAATACCGTTGTATTGCGACTCTCAGTCAGCCATAATAATCTCATGCAACCCCGTGCAGCATTCCCGTACCAAGCACATTCATACTCGGTATCATTTCATCAAGGAACAGGTTGAAAACGGCATAATTGAATTGTACTTTTTCAGAACTGAATACCAATTGGCTGATATGTTTACTAAAGGCCTATTCGAAGATAGGTTTCAGTATCTTGTCAGGCGAATTGGTATGAGATGTTTGACTCCAGCAGAACTGGAGGTTCTAACAAACGAATCTGCTTGATACTTCATCAAACATCAACATGTACATATTTTTGAAAAAAGAAAAATACAAAAATATAAAATTTCAAAAAGAAAATACAAAATAAAAAAATCAAAAAATGTTTCAAAAAATATTCTTCTCGACATGTCTCTTGGAATCGATAACATTTTACTTACTCAATAACGTTGATTAACATCGACACATGGCGTGTAAGAAGTTCGAACAGGAGTTTCAAATGTTTTCAAAACATGTCATTTCTAATTTTTCTTAATGAATTGTAATCACTCTCAGATTGCAACTCGGACCCGAACGACAAAGGAGAGTGTACGCATAAGTGCGCTTATCCTTAGCGTTAGAAGAGAAGTCTTCTAACATTTGGTTTTTCAAAAAGTTGAACACAAATAGACAGAGAATTTATTCACGAACCGAAATTTTCAAAATCGTTTTTCAAAATTGTGTTTCAACACTCCTTCCCCTCATAATCGTTATCAGACAATTATACTACAATTAGTGTCATTTTTTTTCAAATGAGTCAAAGTTTGAGGGGATTTTCTTCAAAACAATGTTTTAATATTGTTGGATACATCAATAACCTGATAATTCTTATGTATTCAACACCTTATAAAAGGTCTAATAAACATCTTATCGGAATAATAATGACTATTAAATAGATGAATTGTTATAAAGATGAATAGGTGGTTGATCATAATTTTACAAGAATTCTTCAATCACAATTCATAATCTTTCAAAATTATGTGCTCAACAATGCTAACTCTCAATTTTATATTTAATCTATAAAGAGAAAACAAAGAGGATCCATGACTCAAAGATCAAAAACTGTGTTTTCAACGTCGGTGATCAAGTCGTCCTCTTTAACTCTCGATTGAAGATGTTCTCGGGCAAGTTGAAATCCCGTTGGTCTAGACCGTTCACCATTTCCCATGTCTTTCCATATGGCACCGTTGAATTATTCCAAAACTCCGGGCCAAACTTCAAGGTGAACGGTCATAGAATTAAGCACTATTTTGGAGGGGACGTACCAAAAATGGTTGTCCCTGATATCCAAACCTTCCCCAAGGACAAATGAATTCGGGGATTGGGTCAGGCTTAGTGACCCTAAACAAGCGCTTCGTGGGAGGCACCCCATGCTTATCCGTAGTTATCTTATGTAGTAATGAATAAGTGTTTTTTTGTTGTGAGAGGTGTGCCTCTTTCCATTCTCGTTTGCTTGTGTTTTTATGATTGTCTAGGATTGTCCCGGATTTTTGAAGCCTCTCATGCTCACAGTTTTGTCCTTCGATCATAAGAGCTTCAAATCCTCAGCTTCATTTGGGAAATCCAATATCCTAATCTAATAGACTAACGTTTATCTTTAAGCATACTTAATAAATGGCTTAGGATTCACGTAGAGACCCTTCTAAAACATTGAGGACAATGTTTAATTCCAGTATGGGGGGATCTATCTATTTGATTGTGCATTCAGCTGTTGTTTTCGCGTAATCCTATTTTTACCACCAAAATTTCAAAAAAATAAAAAAAAATTAAATTTTTTTCAAATATAAAATAAGTGTTTTGTCACAATTTTGACTTTCCTGCTGGGTTGAATAAGAATAAATTTTAACCCGATCGAGCGTGTTGAGCTCTAGCTTGTTCCTTAACGTTTAGGCTAAGCGTTCGCAAAAATTTGCGAAGAACGAAAAATGATAGAGTTGATTATGAGTTGTATGCTAAGCAAGGATTAGTTGGAAATCTTAAGAGCTCAGGTATGTAATTTGTGGCTTTTTCTCCCATAAGCTCTTAACCAGATTAATATACATGTTATTTTTGGAGATTAAACTTAAATCAACAATTTTTATGTAGTTAATAGCAAAAATTTTAGTCTTAGTTCCAACTTATACTTGAATTTTTCAAAAAGAAGTCTTCTCTATATCGTAAAATAAAAAATAATAATAATAATAATAATAATAAAATATATATATATGATGAAAAATAAAAAAATATAAACTGTGGGCTGATAAAAGTTTATTGTATCTTGCCGACTCACAACCGATGTTACAACCTTCTAAAGAAAGCCCATAGTAAGAATAAAAATCCGAGGCTGATAAAAGTTTGTTGCATCTTGCCGGCTCACAACTTGTAAAACCCGCATTTTTGAAATTTGAGTTTTTCATTTCAAAATATTAATTTGGAAATATAACCTATGGTATATGAAGAGAATTTGAAAATAAAAACCTTAAGTTATGGATTTTTGGAAATAATGGTATTTTGGTATAAAGTATTTAAATTTAAAAAAAGATTTTTTTTAGTAGATAAGCATTAGAAATTTGGAAGTAATTATAGTGTATATCTAAAAAGGGTAAATTTGCCTTAGTTGTGATAATTAAGGAATAGAGTGTAAATACTTTTGGAAACAAGTGTGTAATTGTCTGCACAATTAATTGGTATTGTCCCTCACCACTATAAATACTACATGTTCCCCAACTTCCTCCTCTTCATCCAGTATTCTCTCATATTCTTTGTCAAATTATCATCCATTGTTGTTTTGAAGACTTTTTAAGATTAGAAGTTTTAATTCATTCGGGTGATCTTAGTATATAAAGTTCTTCTTCTATTTGGTGTATTGATCGTGTTCATCTTGGTGTCATTCTTCTCATTAGTAAGGTGTAGCATTTAAATTTTTATGTTTTTGATCATATTTAATAAGAAACAAGAACTTCCTAGAACATGAAATTGATTGGGTTTTCTTAATTAAAAACTAGGCAGATTTTTGGGTGCTGTTCAACAGATCATACTTCAATGATAAAAATAGATTTTTATTATGTTTCTGGAGTCTAAAGGTGGCAAAAAACGAATTTACTTCGAAAAATCAGGCACAAGCAATTGGAGGTAGGGAAGGTTCAGTTTTTCGATTACAGAAAAGTATAAGTTCTGGAAATCATATCCGGAAATTTTTACTTTTAGGGTTTGATTTTAATATAAAAATCACCATAAGGATTTGAGGCTAAATTTTTGAGTATGTTAAAACTAAGTTATATTTCTGACCTCTGTGATTTCTCTTTATATATTAAGGGGTTTAACTTGTATATAGACGTAACTTTTATAAGTTTCTGCCCAGTCAGTTTTGGGACTGTTTTGTTTAACTAGGGTCAAGGGACCACTTAAATTTGATGTGATTAAATTTATTTTTATGGGGGACACATTACACATATCATAGTGTGACCTGTGATTTTTGGTTTGAAATTTTTAAAGATGTTTTGATTGAGTTTTTAAGTCAAGAAAGTCATGTGTATTTAACTAGAAAAATTAGTAAAGTTATTTAAGTTCATAGAATGACTATAAAAACCTTTGAAAACTTTTGAGGGTCAACTCGTAATTTAATAAAAGTAACATTATAAGTCATATCTTGTAGAGTTGGTGACCTTGGATTAATCTCCGTCTATTTGTGGTCTTTCATTCATTCAAATAAGGTACGGATTCTGAATACTTTGTATTCGTCTTTGAACTATCGGTACGGATATTCCGTCCTTTCAGTAAGGACATTCTTTCTTTTTCGTGATTCATCCCCAGAAGAACATGATAGGCTTCCCTATTTTTTATGTCTATTGCAATGATCCTTTACCATGTTTGATTCAAGACTTATTTATTGCCCGAGCTATTATAATACGCCATGACCATGATTTACAGTGACTTACTCTACCTAGTCATGGATTTTAAATGGTACGATGGAACGTGACATGAGGCACCTGTGTAACGACTCTTTCGGCATTGAGAGTGATTTACGCGGCCGTCCCCCTTTATGTTACCACGTTATTTTTCTTGTTTGGTCCATTTTTTATTCAGGGGAGTATGGATGCCATCCTAGGTTTACATGTTTACACGTTCAGGTGATTGGTTGGGTGTGTCGCTATACAATCCCAATCACATTGGAGTTGATCCCTCCACCCATATTATTATATGAGGTCACCCCTCTATTACATATTGTGGCAGCCCCTCTGATTATATGCATGTATTCACGGGACATTATTATTATGACATGTATCGATTATATGAGATCTGGGCATTCCTTATTATTTATGTTTTATACGATCTTGATATTCATGACATCTTTACTTCGTTATTACCATTGCTTTACAATGTTTATTTCTATTCTTCATGACGCATTCTCCAGGTTTCATCATGACACTTTTGATCTTTCTGACTACTTTGTATTTTACTATCCAGGATTCATACTTATTAATTACATTGTTATTATATCCGTTCACTGAGCGTTATGCTCAGCCGTATTTTCTTTTCTCTTTCTTTACGGCAGGATCTAGAGGGAGATTGGGCTATGAGAGGGTGTGTGCTTAGGAAGTGACCTTTTTAGCTTCCTTTCTTATTTTCCACGAAATTTTGATGTGCTATACTATCTTGGACACATGTTTCATCCTTTTAGACTTCTTTATATATTCATCGTTGAATCTAATAATTGGGAGCGATGTTTGATCCCGGTCTTCCACCTTGTATATGTTATCATTTATGACTTTATGGCTTTATTATGTTTGATATGACACCATGATTATGACCGTTTCGGCCTCTTTTCGGCAGTGGGTTGTTACAAGATTGGTTTATCAGGGTGGGCTAAAGGTTTCGACCTGTAGGCTCTAAACTTGACCGTGAGGATTGGGTAGACATTTAGGTTCTTCAGAATCGACGTTCATCTTCTGTCGCGTTTTGACCTTTTAACCGTGTAATCATTAAACCCTTTTTGCAAATGTCAGATGGTGAACACTCGTACCGATGTTGAACTCGCTGATGCCATGCTCCTACAGATTCGCCAGCAGGTTCGCGAAGAGTACCGCACTGATGCTGTAGCTTTTCGTGTAGTTATCCTCACCAGTCACTATTCATACTTGGCTTGAGCGCTTCAATAAGCAGAAACCTCGTTCGTTCGAGAAGGCAGTAAAGTAGCCCTGATGATGCTGAGAATTGGATCTCCATATGGGAGAAGTCTTCGACAGTGATGGATTGTAATGATGCTTTTTATACGACCAATTGGTGTGTATAAGTTCGAGGGTGAGTGTTGGCTTGGTGGAGGCCTATAAACAGGCAAAGGAGGAGATGCGTGGTTCAAAACTTGATTGGTAGCTTTTAAGGAACTGTTCTTTCTTCAGTTTTTCCCTCGAGCGAAGAAAAGAGCGCTTGAAGAGAAAGTACCATTCCATCCGCCAAAGGAGAGATTGAGTAATAGTTACCGCAGGTACATCGCAGTGTTATCCTTCGATTAGCTGGTTTTCTTGGGCTGGCTGCTGGCACTGCAGAAGAGCCCGGAGGAAGAACTACGTTGGGGTCTTCACTAGTCTGATCCTCGACCATGTCATGTGTCTACAGTTTACGGATGTTGCCAGGTTTTGCAGGATGTGCTAGCAAAACTTAGTGATCCTTCGTGGACAGGGAGGATTATGATAGGTTGAGCAGTCTAAAAAGAGGCGAAAAGAGTGAGGTACCAGTATCTGCCGGCCACCTAGCAGAGTAGTATCGGAGTTACGGACAGAATAATGACCGCCATGGATCAACGGGCAAGGACGGTGGTTGGTACAACTAACAACAAACAACAACAACAATAACAAACTACTCTAGTCGGCTATAAACAGGAGTTCCGGTGTGGACTACGCCAAAGGAGCAGAGGTCAGCAATTACACGCCGATATACCTGTTCTGGTTCCCTGCAGTCTAGGGAGTACCTCTGAGGGTTATACTCACCCCTATTTGTGCCAGTGTGGACGTAGGATAGACACTCAGCGAGTAGTGTCGTTTTCGTGCTTCTTGGGTACTTGCTTAAATATGCTGGCTGGCTGGTCATCTTCAGCGAGGGATTGCAAGAAGAAAAACACTGGGCAGGTAGTCTGGTCATGCCAACAGAAGCAGAAGCATACCGCGTCGTGTCTTTGCACTTATACAGGATCGGACCGCCAATACTTCTGGTACAATCACTGGTACATTATTTTTATCCTTTTCGTCGGCTGCGTGTTGTTTTATTTGATACGGGCTGCGACACATTCGTATATCTACACGTTTTGCCTCATGTTTTACTATGACAACGTAATTACTTGATGCATGTATATGGACATCCACGCCTCTGAAGGCTCCGCTCGTATTACCTTGTGTATGGAGATTTCTCTACAGTTGATGACAAGATTCGTCAGTTAATGCACTTTCCCTTAGGACATGTGCGAGTTTGAAAGATTTGGGTATAGACTGGTTAGCGTTACACCGTGCTTCGGTTGACTGCCATTCGCTGTAGTGTTTATATTCAGTGCATTCATGACTCTGAGTTCAGTTTATAAGGGTTACTTACCGGGGGAAATCTTAAGAGTTGTAAAACCCATAAATTTTTGTTTTCTGTTTCGAGGACGAAATTTTTTTTAGAGGGGAAGAGTTGTAAAACCCGCATTTTTGAAATTTGAGTTTTTCATTTCAAAATATTAATTTTGAAATATAACCTATGGTATATGAAGAGAATTTGAAAATAAAAACCTTAAGTTATGGATTTGGAAATTATGGTATTTTGGTTCTAAAAGTATTTAAATTAAAAAGATTTTTTTTTTAGTAGATAAGCATTTGAAATTTGGAAGTAATTATTGTGTATATCAAAAAGGGTAAATTGGAATTAGTTGTGATAATTATAGGAATTAGAGTGTAAATACTTTTGGAAAAAGTGTGTAATTGGTTCGCACAATTAAATTAGTGACTTATCCTCACACACTATAATACTACACGTTCCAAAAACTTCTCTCTCTCTCATCAGTGTTCACTCAAATTCCTCTGTCAAATTATCCTCTTTGTTGATTTTGAAGATTTAGATTAGTGAAGTTTTAATTATTCGGGTGATCCTAGTAATAAAGGTTATTCTCTATTTGGTGTATTTGATCCGTGTTCATCTTGGTGTCATTTTCTTCATATAGTAGTTAGCATATTAAATTGTTTATGTTTTTTGATCATAATTAATAAGAACAAGAACATTTAGGAACATGAAATGATTGGTTTTTCTTAATTAAAAAACTAGGCAGAATTTTGGGGGTGTTCTAACAGTTCATAAACTCAATGATAAAAAACAGATTTTATTATGTTTCTGGAGTCTAAAGGGTAGCAAAACGAAATATTTACTTTTGAAAATCCTGGCCTCTAAGGCAATTGGAGGTTGGGAAGGTCGTTTTTCGAAGTTACTAGAAAAAGTTTCTAGGTTCTGGAAATCAACTCCAAAAATTTTACTTTTTGGGTTTGGAATTTTTATAAAATCCACCCATAAGGATTGAGGGCTATTTTTTGAATATGTTAAACTAAATTAATATTTTTTTGTGTGACCTACTGTGAATTTTTTCTTTTAATTAATAAGGGGTTTTAACTTGGTTCAAATAGACATAAACTTTTCATAAGTTTTGCCCAGTCAGTTTTGTGACTGTTTTTGATTAACAAGGGTCAAGGGACCACTTTAAATTCGAATTGATGAATTTATTTATGGGGACACATTAGACCATATCATAGGTGGACCTGATGATTTGTGGTTGAATTTTTTAAGATGTTTTGAATGACGTTTTTTATGTCAATAAATTCATGTAATTTAACTTGAAAATTGTAAAGTTATATATGCATCTTAGAATGATATAACCTTTGAAAACTTTTGATGAGGTCAAATAGAAAGTTACTAAAAATAGAAAGTTACTAAAAATAGAAAGTTACAAAAAATGGAAAGTAACCTTAATCATGAACAAGTAACTTATATATGTCCTTTAACATGTAGATCGCATTAAGCAGGAGTAGCTTCCATCTTCTTATCCATCTCTTTCCGTTACTGCTGGACATAAGGTACGGATATTCCGTCCTTTCAGTAAGGACATTCTTTCTTTTCATGATTCATCCCCAGAACTGCTATGCTTCCCCATTTTTATGTCTTTTGCCATGATCCCTTACATGTTGATTTCATGACTTATTCTATTGCCCGAGCTATATATACGCATGACCATGATTTACATGACTTACCACCTAGTCATGGAGGTACCATGACCGTGACACATGAGGCACCTGTGTCACGACTCTTTCGCGTTGAGAGTGATTTCACGCGGCGTCCCTTTTCATGTTACCAGATTATATTTCATGTTTGGCCATTATTATTCAGGGGCGTATGGGTGCATCCTAGTTTACATGTTTACACGTTCATGGTGATTGGTTGGTGTGTGCTCTACATCCCATCACATTGGAGCTGATCCCTCCACCCATATTATTATAAGAGGTCACCCCTCTATTACATGTTGAGGCAGCCCCTCTATTATATGCATGTATTCACGACATTATTATTATGACATGTATGATTATATGAGCTCGTGGGCATTCCTTATTATTTATGTTTATACTATCCATGATATCTCATGACATCTTTGACTTCACGTTACCATGTTTTACATGTTTATTTCCTATTCCTTCATGACGTATTCTCCAGGTTTCCTCATGACACTCATGATCTTTCCGCTGCTTTATACTTATTATCCAGGATTCATACTTATTACTTACATTGTTATTATATCCGTTCACTGAGCGTTATGCTCAGCCGTATTTTCTTTCTCTTTCTTATACGGCAGGTATCTAGAGGGAGATTGGGCATGAGAGAGTGTGTGCTTAGGAAGTGACCTATTTAGCTTCCTTTCTTTATATCGCAGACATTTTGATGTGCTATACTATCTTGGACACATGTTTCGTCCTTTAGACTTCTTTTACGTTATTCATGTTGATCTCATAATTGGGAGCCGATGTTTGATTCCGGCTTCCCACCTTGTCCTATGTTATCATTTATGACTTTATGCCTTTATTATGCTTTGATATGACACCATGATTATGATGTTTCGGCCTCCTTTCCGGAGTGGGTCGTTACACAACTGATGTTGCAGCCTTCTAAAAGGTCGAGGGTTATAATTTCAATCAATGTTATGTTTAATATTAAGTGTGAATTAATAAATAGATCTCTTTTTGTTAAATTTAAATATACTTTTGAACTTTAAGTATTTCATTTTAAATAAGCTATGTGTATACGGGAAACCTGAGAGTTTTTGAAACCTAAGGTTCGTGAGTCCCGATACTAGTCTTTGTGGGGTGTCAAAAGCCTGGTCACTTAGCCGCAAGGTTGGGATGTGCCGAGACGAAAGTCGTTACATGGGATGATCTTGCCTTCAAACTTATTATTCTCGGGTGGAATGTGAAGCATAGAATTTTGCAAAACGTTGATCCAAGGTTGAAATTTAAATTAGCACATTCACCTAAGATATAATAATTTCCAGGAGTGAAAAGTTCACAAGTTACAAATATGAGTAATGTTAGCATCTTAACTGATATTTAACTGTGATTTCGTTTTAAGCTTGGTTTAGAGCGAGTGAAAAGTCGAGGACGATGAATTTATCCTTTTTGGGGCATTTTCAGATCGAAATGCATCTTGTTCTATGATCCCTAACGGTTATGAAAATAACTAAAGTCAAATTAGTTAGTTTCTAATATATAAAAAATAGAAAAAAATAATAAAAATAATAATAGGAAAAATACAAAAATATTAATGGTAATAAGTGTATATCTTTAAAAATGGTAAAAATGGGGCTTCTCTAAACTATTGATTCTTTAATTCCCCTCGATGAACACTTTACTTTTCGAGGTAATTAGTCGAGGGGGATTGAGATTCTTAGTTTTTATGTGCTTACTTATAGCATTACGTGAGGACACGCAATATCTTAGTATGGGGGATTTTGGTATGTGTTTAATTACACAGGCTTTGACCCTCTAAAAAACGGACTTAAATGACAAAAATGTACACATAAATATACATTGTATCATGTATTGTTTTGCATTTGTATTGTGCAGGAAAATGGCATATCTAAGGAAAAGGACAAAAATCAAAGCCAAAACGACAAAACCGAGCATGAGAACAGAAAGAGCGTGAAAGAAAAGTCAAGTCAAAGCCAAAAGTCAACAAAAAGTCGAAGTCAAATCAAGTCAAAGTCGACCCCGAGAAGTGGATTTGGAAAGAGCATCAAAAACCGAACCTGAAAAACTAAACTGCCAAAAGTGGGCCCACCTGTACCCACCTAGTGGGCCCGGGACAGCCCACTTATATCTTATAACCCTTAAACCATAAATAAAAGCCCAAGTCCTTTTTATCTATACCTGACCCAACAACACTAGCCCATCACCACCCCTTATAACCCCGTTATCCCTTACCCTTTTTTAAACTTGACCTCGTTAGTCCCTAAAAGGACTAACGGTGCAAACTAATATAAAACTCCAAGGACCAAAGTTGCACACATTAAGGACTGTCTTTGCAACACACTTATACACTTTTAGGGACTATTCTTACCATTTCCCAAACTTCAAAAGGGGAGCGGGAACACTGTACATCTTCTCCAGTTACCCTGTCTCCACTACCTGCCAAATTTACCCCAACACTGTTCCCCTTTCTTCTCCACTTTGTCTACACACCCCACACCTTATCCCACCAATTGCCACCTTGGCAATCCCTTGCATTTCTATTCGTAAAGGAATAAAGACAATAATTTAAGGGCTTTGATCATACAACTTGAACACTATTTAAAATGGAGGGCTAAGATTGATTTGAGACCTCTCTCACGCAAGAAACACAGGCTTGAGCCCTCTCAGCAAAGAAGCACAGGACCTAGAACCTTCCTTCGATTAGTATAAATAGGTCATTTGTAAGCCATTGTTGGCATCTAGCTTTTTAGTTTTCAGTTTATATTTTAATGTTTTTTAGTTTATTGTAATCTTTTTAAGCCGTGTATTGATTTATAAAGTTTAATGAAAAATTGAGTTTTTATGTTATAATCCTGTTTCTAAGTTAAGGTTTATTATGTTTTAAAACTATTTCACAAGCTCTCAAAAGCTCTTTTTACAACTTTCTTAAGCTGTTAACTTAAGCATAGTAAGTTTTTTCCATAACTTATAAAGCTTAAGCCCTAGTTTACCAAAAATCACTCAAAAAGCTTAAATGGATGATAAGCTTACAATGGAAGAGCTTATAGGTTTTATTTGCTTGTTTCTAACAAGTTAGAGTTTGTAGAATAGCTCTAAGAGCACTTGTTTGCCCTGTTTAAGCAAGGGCTTTTGTAAGTCTTCATTTTTCATTTTTAGCTTATCTATTGTAGAACTGCTTATTTGTGCTTATTTACTGCTTATCTATGCTTATTAATGATGTTTGAGGCTTATTTAACTTATGTTGTAGTTTTAAAATCATTAGTTCAAGTTTTCCTTTAATCTGTCTTAAATTAGCTTAAATATAGCATATCCTGTTTCAGCTTATTTAAGTGCTTATTTGTTGTTGATATATGCTTAATATTGCTTAGTAGTCTTAGTTAACATCTGCTTTTTAAATTTTTTAGCTTAAAACAGTTTGAATGAAGTTAAAAAGTTAAAATTAGTTTTTAAATGGGTGTTTGGTTTAACTGATTTTGAAGGTCAAAACGGGTCAAAATGAGTTAAGTCTTTTGGGTCACCTTAGTTTAACTTGAAATCATCATAAAATTCAGTTGTTAAAAGTTTTGAAGTATTAAAACTCAAAATTAAGGTTTTAAGAAAGCGTTGTTTGAATCCGTGAGTTTATAGCTTATTATCTCTGCTTAATTGATTATGCTTTTTAATCTTATGAAAAGTTTGATGTTTTTGTGTTTATTCATGTGTTAAATGAGGTTAGAAACCAAAGCAAAAAGCCTGCATTGTTTGTTTTGTGTTTTACCAAAACTGTCAAATATTGCTAAGTGTTTGAAAAGTTTGAGAAAATGCTTTTTCAAATGCTTATTGTTGCTTATTCTGAATTTCAAACTCTCTTTTGATTGTTGATATAAGTTCTTTGAGGTAAGAGCTTAATTTGTTTTAAGGTTTTAAAGCCATAAGGATCTGTTTGTGTGCTTATTTTTAAGCTTAAAAGTATGGTTTTGTTAAGATTGCATAAGCTAGCAAAAATTTGTCTAAGTGTTGAATCAGTGTGAGATAGCCTTTTCATGAAGCTTTTTAAGTGCTTATTTGAATTTCAAAATGCTTTTTCTTTGTTGCTTATTGTAGCTATTTGGCCATTCTTCTTAGTGGTATAAGCCACTAAGCCATAAGGATCCTTTTGCTAGCTTATTTTTAAGCTAGAAAAATCCCTCTTGGCCTTTTTGCTTATTAGTTTTGGGCAAAAAGCTATTTGCTTATTTAGGTTTATTAGCTTATTGCTTTTGCTTATTCTAGGTATAGTTTAGCTTATTAAGTTAAATTAAGCCCATTTTAGCTTATTCTCTTAGGTTTTGAGCTTATTCAAGCTTATTTGCAATTTAGCTTAAAATCTTTAAGTTTCATAGCTTTTTGATGATTCTGTCTCTCTAGCTTAATTTGGTTGCTTATTTTTATTCAAAATTGCTTTTTAGGTATAGCTTATCATCTGTTTTAGCTTATTCCTCTTTTTCATTTGCTTTTTATTGCTTAAAATGCAAGCAGTTGGCATTTTATAGGTTTAGTGGTGTTTAGCTTATTTTGTCTTTCTTAGCTTATTCTAGTGCTTATTTGAGGGTTATAAAAAAAGTGATTTTGTAAAAATTGCTTATTTGTTGCTTTTATAAAAAGTTGTAAAAAAATAGAATTTGCAAAAATATTTGGGAGTAGGGAGAGGAAGCCCGGTGGTGGTGCAGTCTTGACACTGGACTATCCCCACAACCAATCGTTTTATAACACACACTCTACCAACTCGCCCTTGGGTCTTTTTCGGTATATGTTTGCAAAATCTATTCTTTATAGTAATTTTAGGCCTTTTAGCTTATTAGCCGTTTTTGGCTTATTTCACAGCTTATTTGATAAGCTGTTTTTCCCAACTTATTTTTCTTAGATTCTACACTGTTCAAGCGATTTGGATTTGATTTTCTAAATCTACGAGAAAAATAAGGCAAATGACACTAAAAACAATTAAGGGCACTAAATTTAAACTAAAAACGCAAAACGGGAATCCTAAAAACGCGCTAAATTATCAACTATATCAAAATTAAGCCCTAAAAATGCAAACTTAGTTTCTAAACCTCTAAAATGACAAAAGAAAATTTTATAAAAAAGATTTACATTTTTTTGGCTTTTTAATAATTTTTTATGAATTAAAAACTAATTTAATCTATTTAAAATCCTTGAAAATAGCAAATTAATACGTAAAAATTCCAAAAAATGATTTTCTTCCTTAGAAAAGTCTAAAACATGATAAAATTTAATAAAACTATTTTTAACTACTTTTTCTAATAAAAATCTATTTTCTAAAATTAATTTAAAAAGCTAAAAATCAAATTTAAAATCTAAAAGTGGTAAAAATGATTTTAATGCTTGTAAACCTAAAAATATTTATTCTAAAACCAAAAACTTTTTTTTTGTAATTTTCTAAAAACTTTTTCTATTTTTAAAAGACTTTTAAAATTTTTAACTTTCAAAAAATAATTAAAAATAACAAATAAGAATGAAAAATTCTAAAAAAAACAGGAAAAGTCCTAAATGATGTAAAGACTGCAAGAAAAATAAGCTGGTTAATCCAACTTATCAATTAAGCCCTAAAAAACTCCTAATAAGCTACGGCTTTTGTGGGAAAAAAGGCTCAAAAAGGTGGTAAATAATTAATTTTGCAAAGCTCTACCGGATGAGCTATTGTAGCAAAGTCGTTAAGAATGGTGTGTGTAAAGTGTTGGGTTGAGGGTGTTGAGGTCCCGAGTTCGAGCCTTGCTCACTTGGGATTTCCACCTTCCCTAATGCTTTTTAAATGCCATTTTTTACAACTTTTTAGAAGACTGAAAAATAAGCACTTTTTGAAAAGACACTATTTTTATAATTCACAAATAAGTAAAGCAATAAGCTCTAAAGGGTGACAGTTTGCTTATATAATAAAAAGCTAAAATAGCTTATCTGTTAAGCTTTTTATGATCAAATAAGCTAATGAAAATGACTAATAAGCTATAACAGATACCTAACTACCCCTAATAAGCATAAATGATCAAAAATAAGCAACTTTATTAAGCTAAAGATGGCAGAATACTTAAAGAGCTAAAACACTTAGAATTTTTAAGCTAAAATGCAAATAAGCTCAAATAAGTTCTACCTTAAAAGAAATAAGCTAACATGAGCTTAAACTAACTTAATAAACAATTCTAAGCCTAACTTAAGCAGAAACAATAAGCAAATAAGCAAAAATAAGCAAAAGAGCAAAATAGCTAAAAACAGGCATACCAAACAGCACAAAAGGTAATTTTGAGCTTAAAAATAAGCTTAAAGATGGATCCTTATGGCTAAACAACTTATAAGCCCTTACAGCTTATCCAAAAAGCTTCTTAAATCCTTAATCAGAAAATAGTTTGAAAACTTATAAGCTAAGAAAAAGCTTGATCAAAAAGCTATTTCACACAGATACAACACTTAGAAAAATTTTCAATCTTTGCAAACTACCAACTTTGAGCTTAAAAATAAGCACACAATCCGAACCTTATGGCAATGAGACCAACAAACAGATCAAGTTTAAACATCAAAGAACACATAACAACAATCAAAAAGCAGTTTGAATTCTAGGATAAGCCAAAATAAGCAAATCAAAAAGCTGTTTCTTCTATTTTTCATACTTTGCAAAAAAAATTAACAGGAATGGCAAAACACAAGTCAACAAATGCAGGTCTTATGGACTTTGTTTTAGCACTCAAACAAACACATAAACATCAAAAATCACAAGTCTAATCAAATAAGCTTGTATAATAAGCTATATGTTCCCAGATTCAAACAACTCTTTGTATAACCAATGATTTTGATATTTTTCAGTTAAAAACTTAAAGAAACTAAATTATAGGACTAACTTTACCTAATCAAAGTTGACTGAAAAGCACAAAGCAGGTTTTGACCAATTTTTACCCATTATACCTACTGTCCCAAACACCCCTTTATAATCATTAAATCCAAATCCATCTTATCAAAATTAGATTTAATGATCACAAATCAAATACTAGATATTAAACAGCTTATAACAAATTTAATGAACCAATTTAGGCAATCAAATAAGCCAGAATAATAAGCTAAGACATTATGCTACTATTTTTGGGTTTTTAACTGTTTTATAGCAAAATTATGCAAACTAAGATTTAAACTAAAACATTAAGCACAATAAGCATTTAACAACTATAAAAAACATTAATAAGCAGGTTTAAACAAAAATAAGAAAATAATAAGCAACTTTTAAGCTAATATGAAGGAATAAGCTAAGATATGCAAAATAAGGTAGAACTAAAAATTTAGAGAGAAGTGTAAACAGAGGTGTTTGCTCTTATGAGCTTAAATCAACAAGCTCCAGCTTGTTTAGAACAAGCTGGTGGGGTCCAATAAGCCCTTCCAAAGCTTAGGTAAATTTGGGTGAGGAAATTTGGGTGAGGAAATGAGTATAATAAAGCTCAGTTAAGCTTTTTGAGCTTGAATGAGTACTTAGCTAGCTTATGAATAGATATGACAACGGTGTATAGCAAGTTAATGAATTAATATTGAGAGCTTTATTGAAGCTTTGTCCCCCAGTATAAAAGATCCTTTTTTTAACATTAATGCATTTAATTAAAAAAAACAGGAATTAACAAATGAACAATATGAAAACTGAACTTTTATTGATATTAAACTGATACAAGCTTAAATAGAAGAAAATTACATTTAAAACGAAAATACAATCAGCTAAAAATTACCTAAAAAATAAGCTATTTCAAACCTAAAAACTATCCCTGTGAGTGAGGACTGAGCTCCTTTTATAGGCAAGAAAGGAGGTTTACATGCCCTTACACGATCCTCCTTGATCTCTAAATCTTGGCCCTTCAATTCTTGCAATCATTTGATGCTCTTTCTTATCCGTTGGATCAAAGTGTGAGCACACGGATTGCCAGCGTGGCATTCCTTGTGTCAGAGGCTTTGTGCTTTTATTACACTGGATTTAGTGTAATTTTTCCACTTCTTGTATGTTTGTTTAGGAGCTCAATGTGTTCATGTCCTTTATCCTTCTGACCAATCATAGCTGAGATGGTGACGTTTTTGCTTTGCTGAGCTGGCTGTGCTTAGTACTTAGAATCTTCCTTTTTGGTCACGTCAATTTGCATTATTAACCCTTTGTTTTTGCAGGGTAAATGGAGGAGAACGACGATGAACAGTAAAACATATTCCCGCGCCCTTTTCTTTTCTTTTTATAACTTTGTTTGACTGAGTGGGTTTGATTTGGGCCCGGGTAAAAAGGATTGGGCCATGGTTTTATTAAAAAGGAATGGGCCGGTTATAATTGGTTTTAGGTTTATATAAGAGATAACGACCGTTATCTCTTTAATAAAAGAAGATAAGTCGGTGTTAGAGTTTTAGGGATTACTTTTGTGGAATTTGGTATAACCATTTAGGCTCCTTTTTGGGTAATTTGAGGGGTTTTGGCATTTTATGGGTTGAACCATTTGCTGACCAAGGGTTGATTTTGATGACCTTGTTGCTAGAAAACCCTTCCGGCTCTTGTGCACTTTATATTCCGTTTCCCTGTGCACGTGTGTGTCCGGTTTTGACCGGGTTTTCTTATGATTTTTGCATTATCGTACCTACACATTCACAAACCACAAAATACACAAATACAAGCATATTTTTGCATATTTTGATCATTTATAGGCCTTTTTGGTATAGAAAGGATATGTGATTTCTCACATATCAAAAGCCCATTTTAGCTTATTCTCTTAGGTTTTGAGCTTATTTAAGCTTATTTGCAATTTAGCTTAAAATCTTTAAGTTTCACTGAGCTTTTTGATGATTCCTGTCTCTCTAGCTTAATTTGGTTGCTTATTTTTATTCAAAATTGCTTTTTAGGTATAGCTTATCATTTGTTTTAGCTTATTCCTCTTTTTCATTTGCTTTTTATTGCTTGAAATGCAAGCAGTTGGCATTTTATAGGTTTAGTGGTGTTTAGCTTATTTTGTCTTTCTTAGCTTATTCTAAGTGGCAATATTTAGGTTATAAAAAAGTGCTTTTGTAAAAAATACTTATTTAGTGCTTTTCTAAAAAGTTGTAAAAAATAGAAAATAAAAACGTTTGGGAGTAGAGGAAGCCTCGGGTGAGCAAGGCTCGAACCTGGGACCTCATCCCCACAACCAAACGTTATTAATACACACACACTCTAATACTCAACTCGCCCTTGGGGTCTTTTTTCCGGTAATTTGTTTGCAAAATCTATTCTTTATTTAATTTTAGGCCTTGTAGCTTATTAGCCGTTTTTGGCTTTTTCACAGCTATTTAGAATAAGCTGTTTTTCCCACTTATTTTTCCTTAATTCTAGCTACACTGTTCAAGGCTGACATTCATGATGCTTCCAGATTTTTTTAAATTTGTTTAGTATTTTTTTATTATTAATTTTTGTAAAATCATTTTTATTCATAAAAAAATTAAAAAAGTCAAAAAAATATAGAATGTTTTCTTTTTTAGAAAATTTCTTTTAACATTTAAAACTTAGGAAATTAGGTTTTGCTTTCGTAGGTTTAAATAGCAAAAATTGGTTTTTTAAAGACAGGCTTGATGCCCGTTCATGTTTTTATGTTTTTTAAAGCTAAATCGTTTCCGTTTTGGGTCAGTTTTTCTTGTGTCAAGCTTTTAGTTCAATTAAGACTTATAAAAACAAAAAAGATCATCTTAGGACTTAATCTTGATAATTTAGGGTTTTTAGGTCCCGTTTTTTTATAGGACTACAGATTTCATAAAGTCCTAGATAGAGGCATCTTCATAAACCAGTCTAAATATGCTTTAGAATCTTTGAAAAAATATGGTATGGAATCTAGTGACCCTATGGATACTCCCATGGTGGAGAAATCCAAACTGGATGAAGATACACAAGGGAAAGCCGTTGACCCAACACACTATCGTGGAATGGTGGGCACCCTTATGTATCACATAGCCAGTAGACCAGACCTAACATTTGATGTATGCATGTGTGCCCGGTATCAGGCAAAGCCTACCGAAAATCACTTACATGCTGTAAAAAGAATCTTTAAATACCTAAGAGGAACCGTAAATAAGGGACTCTAGTATCCAAAGGATTGTTCTACTGCTCTTACAGCTTATGCAGATGCTGATCATGCGGGTTGCCAAGATATTAGACGAAGTACATCTGGATGTATGCAATTATTGGGAGACAGACTTGTTAGTTGGTCATCAAAAAGGCAGAAAAGCGCCGCGATATCCAGTACGAAAGCTGAATATATAGCCTTGTCAGGTTTTTTTGCTCAAGTCCTTTGAATGAGATCACAGCTTACCGACTATGGCCTTGGATTCAATAAAATTCCAATGTATTGTGATAACAAAAGCGCTATTGCCTTATGCTGCAACAATGTTCAACATTCTCGATCAAAACATATTGACATCAGATTCCACTTTATAAAAAAGCAAGTTAAGAATTGAGTAGTAGAGCTTTACTTTGTCAATACGGAATATCAGCTGGCGGGCATCTTCACTAAAGCCCTTGGTAGAGAAAGAATTAAATTTCTTATCAACAAACTGGGAATGCGAAGTTTTACGCCGGAGACACTGAAACAATTAGCAGATGAAGCTGAAGAATAGTGGTGGTACCTATTTAAATATCTTGTATAATATGTAAATATATTACAATCCATAAAAACCAAAAAGATTTTTCTTTTTCAGAAAACTTTTATAAAAATAAAATACAAAATATAAAATCTATTAAAACTAAAGAAAAAATTAAAAAAATGAGAAAAATATTAAAATA
>BQNB010011890.1:7091-31929 GCA_026074375.1 Tanacetum coccineum | reverse complement strand
TAAAAATCCTCCCCTAAACTTGTAATTGATCTCCAAATCATTAAGTTTTCTTAAATTAAAACTTTTATGCTTAGAAGATGCTTCCAAACATCTTGTTGTCTTGGTCTTTATGCTTGTATTAAGATTTTCCTTAAAAGCTCATTTGCCATCTCTGAAGATTGATCTACTTGAAGCTTGTTAGCCAACATCATAGTCATAAGCTCTCTTGTCAGTGGATAATCTTTCTCAACCAACATAAAGATATCATGTCCTCTGTCTATAGATACATGGTGAACACCATATGTATCATATAACCTCCATGTCAATGGATCATGCATATATCTTTGAAGCTTCCATAGAATGTCATCTATATCAGGTTCAAACAACCTCTTTAATTCAACCCATAATATTTTCTTTCTTTGTCATCAGTAGGAATTGTTGAACTGAATCTTTCTTTATTCAAACTCTATAGCTTTTCCAGGTCATCTCTATCAAATTTCTTTAACCTGCTCAAAGGAAAGTGACTTTAATTGCTTGATAGAGTAACCTCCTTCTTGGTTCTTGATGTAAGTTGACATGTAAGTCTTTTGTTGAGCAAGAGTCATTAACTTGTTTCTCTTAGCTTCAGCTCTTTGTTGAGCAAAGAACTTCTTTCTTTGATTGACAAGTTCCACAAGCTTCATAGGTAAATCTTCTTCACTATACTTTTCACCTGCTTGTAACCTTTGTCAGGATAGTCAAGATCTTCAAATCCTGGAGGTTGACACACATATACCTCCTCTTAAATTGTACCATAAAGGAAAGCACTCTTCACGTCCATCTGATATACCATGAAGCCCATAAAGGAAGCATAAGCTAAGAACAACCTGATTGCCTCAATTCTAGCCACATGAGCAAAAACTTCATCATAATCTATACCTTCTTCTTGAGTATATCCCTAGGCAACTAGCCTTGCTTTGTTCCTTGTTACTATGCCTCTCTCATCTTTCTTGTTCCTGAATATCCATTTTGTACCAATAGCTCTCTTGCCTTTAGGCAAATCCACTAGTATCCAAACCTTTTGTAGTTTAAACTATAAAAGCTCCTCCTACATTGCTTCTACCCAAGCTGGATCACTTAGAGCTTTGGCAATTCTTTTTGGTTCTTCCTGGGATAGGAAACAAGCAAACAGACAAGTATGAAGGTCTTCATGAGTTTTCCCTTCATAAACAGCACTAATGAACCCATGTTCATTTGTATTCTTTGTCATTCCCCTTGTCTGTACACCAGATTGTATATCACCAATCACATGATCAAGTGAATGATCTTTATGGATTCTTGTATTTGGAGTAGTAGGAACTTGATATGAGGTAGTAAGGTTGCTCATATCCATTTCTATTTCATCACCAAATAAATCAGCATGTGTGGCTTCAAGTGTAGCACTTCTTCCCAAAGAAAACATGTCAGATACATTTTGAGAGCGATTTGACCTTGTAGTAATAACTGTTGGACTAACAGTATTAATATTTAGACTACCAGTTTTAAAATTTGCACTAGCAGTATTAATACTTGGCCCAACAGTATTAATATTTGGAGTACTGCTCTCAGGTTGCTCTTGATCACTAAATCCACTTGCTTTACTTACACCTTCATCATCCTTCTTTTCACATCACTAGAAGGTTGTGGTTCATCATTACTAGCATTCTTTAAAGAATAATCAAATAGTGAACCATCTTTCCATAGTGGCATCAAAATGCAGTCTTGGCTAAATCCTGTCTCCCTTGCTAAATGACCTGCCCAATACTTATTCTTCCTGTACCTACAAGATCATTAGAGTTTGTACCTGCAACAACTGGCACATAATTCATTGATTTTGTTAGAACATCAATATCAAACAGCCACTTTGGTCCATCACCTGCAATAATAGGCTTATCTTCCAAGAACCTAATATGCAAGTTTTCTTCTACTTTCGTTGTTCTAATGTTGTATACCCTAAAAGCCTTACTATTCAATGAGTATCCAACAAAGAATCCTTCATCTGATTTTCCATCAAACTTACCTAAAAAAACTAAGGTATTAAGAAATGTAACATAACACCCTAAATGGTCTTAAGAAGCTTAGAGCAAGTGTCCTACCTCTAAAAAGTTCATAAAGGGACTTGTTGTAATGATTAACTACAAATACCTTATTCTGCACAAAGCAAGCAGATTAACTACTTCGCCCAAAATGTATGAGTAAACTTAAAGTCAGCTAACATGGTTCTAGCAGCCTCAATTAGTATTCTATTTCTCCTCTCAGTAATACCATTTTGCTGAGGAGTTCTAGCTACACTAAATTCCCTCTTAATGCCTTTCTGTTCACAAAACTCACTCATAACTCTATTCTTGAACTCTGTTCCATTGTCACATCTGATAATCTTTACTTTCTTATCAACTAGATTTTCTATCTCAGTTATAAAGTTCTTAAGAATGCCACTAGTCTCATCCTTAGATGCTAAAAAGAAAACCCAAGTAAATCAGCTATAATCATCTGAGGCAACTACACATTATTTATTATTCATTACGCTGCTCACAAAATTAGACCAAACCAGTCCATATGCAACATGAATATAAGGTTGATAATAGATTCTTTATCTTGGCCTTACCAAGATGCTTTGTATTGCTTCCCTTAAGACAAGCAACACAAGTTTGGTCATTTTCAAAACGTTTTGAAGGTAAACCTCTCACAAATTTCAATAACAAGTTTTAATAATGGTTATAATATTTACATGACCTAGCCTCCTATGCCATAACATTGAATAACAAGTTTGGCCTTTGCAACAAGACAAGTAAACACTCTTTATGAATAATATTCCTACATATCAACAATGTACAATATTGTTCTTCTAGGAACTTAAGTAAAACTGACTTTCATCAGCTAACTTAAAGTCAGGAGACAGAACAAAACATCCAGTGTCAGTAAAAAGAAACATGTTCTTTTTTTAGTCACACAACGTGTAAACCACTCAAAAAAAGGATAAACTATAACTCCTTAACAAGTAACACATCCTCAAAATCAAGCTTTACCATCTTTAAGATTCCATACTAGTAATTTTTTCCCACCTTTGGCTCCTCCCCCAAAGGTAACATAGCCTTCATAAATTCTTAAAGTTCTGAGAGATAATACAGGTTCCCCTGTTATTTGCCTTGAGCATCCACAAATTAACATAGTCCTTTGATCTACTTTTTGTGGATGACCCTACACATAAAAAATAGGAAATAGTTTCCTTTAGGATCCCAAGCCATCCTGACTTGTAATGCCTTCGTGCATCATATAAGTATGTATTCTTCCCCTTCCCCTCTATCCAAAGTAAATTGTAGCACTATTAAGTTTGGTAGGTCTCCAAACCCAACATGCTGAGGCCTTAACAGCATTAACCTGATTTGCCCCTCACAGCATTAACTACTGCTGAATTTGGCCTAGCAGTATTAACTGCTTTTGGCCTAGCAGTATAAAATTTTCCCTTAGCAGTATAACTTTTTGCTAGAAATTTGTAGTTAATGTTGTTTTTTTGATAGGGCCTCTTTACAGTTGATTGTGCTGATTTAGAAAAATGTGACATTGGTCTAGCACTATAAACTGTAGTTTTGGGATGAGCAGTATTAACAGGCCTAGCAGTATTAAGTGATCTTAGGCCAGTTTTCATTAAAACTGCTCTTGGAACCATGTTCCTGTGAGCACTAGGGTGAGTCTTTTTAGCAGAATAATTGTAATTCACCCTTGTATAATTATTCCCAGATACCACCCTTTCCCTTTGATGGTAATTGCAGTTAGCCTGCACATGGTCAAAACTTCCACAGACAAAACAAGCTTTATTGTACATCACAAAGTCACTTCCTAGCTGTTAGGACTTCTGATTATTCTAGTTTCTTTGATTTCCCTAGGACTTTGTGACCTATACATTTCAGCATATTTAACTGGTTTCCTAACTGATTTTTCTTGTTGTTTAGGTCTAACAAATTCCATCTTAAAAACAGTAGGAAAAATAGTTTTCTTCTCTAACTTATCATCTGACACCAACTCCTTAACCAATGGGGTATCAGAAGATTCCTTAACCTCATTAGAAGTATCTTCACTAACACTTTTACTAGGCTTAGGTCCATAGCCTTCAAACTCAGGCTGTTGAAACTCCTCTAGACCAGAGTAGGACAAATTAAGATTTAGGAGTGAAAATAGCCCTGTAGGGGGAGGTGGAACAACATTATAGCTTACAAACCCGAGACCCTTTATACTTTTATCAGGTATCTGACTCCCTATTAATTTGTCTAGACTCTTAGAACATATCAAAATTGTTTAATTTAAGTTATGCTTTTTCTTTCTGCATAGATCCTTTTCTAACTCACTTTTAAGCATGCTAATTTCTGAGTCTTTATATGAGATATCTCTTTTAAGAACAGCAATTGCTCACAAAAATAAAACCTCATCTTTTTGGTAAAAGACAAGTGCCTCTACAGATCTAACCTCGTATTGTAAGTAGCTAAATTGAACTCAAAGTTGTTGTTAGGATTTATGTTTTAGTAAGTTAGTACCGACAGTACAAATAGTAAGTATTGTTAGTTATAGTTAGTACCGACAATACAAAATATAATTAACTGATGCGATTAAGTATAGTCCGTTAGTTTACTAAAAAGACAGTACCGATTATGAGAAATGTATGAGATATTCTAGGAAAAGATATGTGATATCTGTTACGATTAGTAAGCTTGAGAGATTTATCCTTAGTCTATAAAAGGATATCTCTAAGCATAGTTAAATATACGTCCTCAAGATATCTCATAGCAATATCATATCTCAATAGTTAGAAATTGTAAATTGTTAAAGCAAATTAATAGAAGTTGTTAATTAAGTATACATTGTTTTCTTAGTACTTTGTTGAGATTCCGCATCAACCATATAGTATTCATAATCAGTGTTCTACATAGTAGGTTGTTTTTATACAATTTGCTACATCTTCATAGCTACAAAGATCATCCGTTTAGTACTCTCAATTGGTATCAGATGCCTGTTAGAAAAACTCTGAATAAGAAAAGCATCAAATCAAACACACATATACCTAAACTAAACATGATTCCATCATCATCACAAGAAGAAATACCACCACCACCACCCACCTCCACATCATCACAAACACCAACCCAATACACCCTCATACAGTTTCCACATCAAGCTGCCTATTCTCAAAAAGGGGGAATATGATATCTGGGCTATGAAGATGGAGCACTATTTGGCCCATACAATTATCCAATTTGGGAGGTTATACAAAATGGGAATGGTCCTGTTTCAATCACTACAGATACATCAGGACAAATTAAGGTTTTGCCTCCTAGAACTGCAGAAGAGATTGTAGCAAGAGAAAGAGAGAGAAAAGCAAGGACCACCTTGCTTATGGCACTACCTAAAGATTATCTTGCTAAGTTTCATAAGATGACAGATGCAAAAGAAATGTGGGATGCCATCAAATCTAGATTTGGTGGAAATGACGAATCCAAGAAGATGCAAAAGTATATCTTGAAGCAACAGTTTGAAGGAATTCTCTGTATCAAACACAAAAGGGCTTCACAAAGGTTATGACAGGTTCCAAAGTCATTTAAGTCTGCTAAGTATATTCATGGAGCAGAGTGTATCTACTAAGGATGCTAAACAAAATATCCTAAGACTCTACCTTCTGCCTGGTCCACAAGTCTCACTAAAACGAAGAACCAAACCAGGGTGGACACTCTTAGTTTTGATGATTTATACAATAATTTAAGAGTCTTTGAGAGTGATATAAAAGGCTCTACTGCATCATCCTCCTCTCGTCAACAAAAAGTAGCTTTGTTCCTCAGAGAACACAAACAGTACTAATGAAGTTGACTGGCTTATGTGTTCCTAATCTTTCTATCAAAACGACTCCGTATGAACAAACTTCTTCATTCTCCACTACTTGCTAATCAATCTAGCAGCCCTCAACTTGATCATTAGGACTTGGAACATATTGATGAATATGATCTGAAGAAATGGACTTGAGTGTGCAAGATGCTATGATCTCAATGAGAATGAAAAATTTTACAAGAAGACTAGTAGAAAGCTACAATTTGATGCAAAAGAGGCTGTTGGCTTTGATAAAACCAAAGTGGAATGCTACAATTGCCACAAAATAGGTCACTTTGCTAGAGAGTGTAGATTCAAGGGAACACAAGATAACAGGAGGAGGGATGCATGGAACTCTGGAAACAAGGATGGGAGCAGGACTGGACAAAAGGAGGATTCTAAGGCATTGGTGACAGTTGATGGAGAAGGTGTGGATTGGACAACTCATTCAGAAGATGAAGATTAAGCTTTGATGGCTTGCAACATCAACTCAACACAGAGGTAATAATTCTGTTTCAAATAAGTGTAAAGAGTCTTAATGCTAATCTTAAAAAACTCATGAAGCTCAAAGAGAGACGAACTTATTGATGCAAGCATTGAATCAAAGGACATATCTCAAGGTCTTAAGAAAGTTGAAGCACAGTAAGTTGCTCATCAACAAGGACAACTGTGGTATGAACAAAAGATAAAATTTATAAAAATAGATTTAGATGATAAAACAGATGTTCTCCGCACATACCATAAGAAATTATTAGCAGAAGCTCTAAAGAAAAGAAGATTTACAGGCTAAAGTAAAAAATGGCAAAATTCATCTAAAATCTTAGTAAACTGCTAAAAACCAAATGAGTGTTAAGGATAAGTTTGGGCTTGGTATGGGGATCACAGATTGATGGTATTTGAGTAAGAAATGAAGTAATTGCAGAGTGTTTTTTTATGAATAAAGAGAGTGATTTAGAAACCACCTTTGAAATGATAGGTTTGCAGATGGAAGGCATCTGTACCCTCACCCATGACAGGAATTATATGCCCTCTAGGACCGAAAATTGAAATAGAATACTCTCAGTTTACATATGGTCAAAACAGACTCCACCTAGTGAATCTAGGAATCCCAATCAAGTGAATGTGAATACCTGGTGAATCTAACATTATACGATAACCCTCCTGAATAGTGTCTGAACCAGTTGTCAATTGAATCTAATTTAGAAAGTAAACCTAAGGTCTGGTCTGAAGCCCTATCATTAAAGAGTAAGAATCAGATAGTAAGGTGAGTGTGTTCTATTCCAACAAAACAACAAGAAACAACCTAGTTATGCTAATCAGCAATAAAAACTCCTAGTAAAAAATGTAAAAAGTCAAACACACTAGTCAAAATTAAAGATGATAAGAAAGACTGGGGGTATAGGTTTGCTTGTAAGAGCATGTTTTTGTATTGGTAGTCCTAACATTTAATTATAGAATGTGATTTCCATGAGAAGAGGATGGTAAGAAAAGCTGAGTTAAATAATAGTTGGAATAATGTGAAAAGAGTGAATAAACAAAATCAATTTGTTCCTTCAGCAGTACTAACTAGAACTGGTATAATTCCAGTTAGTACTGCTAGAGCTAGCAGTACTAAAAATTTTAGTACTGCTAGGCAAAGCTTTAACAGACAGACAGTACTAACCAATACTGCCATGAAAGTTAATACTGTTAAGCCAATTGTGAATAGAGTTAGACCAGCAAATGTTTTTCACAAAACTCATTCACCAACAAGGCCTTTCAAAAAGACAACAGTACTTAGACCAAATTTTTCAAATCAAAAGTTTAATACTGCTAAGGTAAATGCAGTTAGTACTGTTGGAGGAAAAAGGGAAATTGCTGTTAAGTCCTCAGCAGATTGTAGTTGTAGACCACAAAGATACCATGATGGATCCAAATACAATAGTGGATCTAGTCTTGGAAATTGTTACACTTTCAAAGATCCACTAGGCTAGACTCAAGGCCCAAACAGGCATGGTCCCTAAGAGAAACAATCTCTTTCTTTTAATGTGCAAGATTTATCCACATAAGAGCTCTAAAGAATAAAGGAATTATTGATAGTGGATGTTCCAGGCACATGACTGGGAACAAGGCCTACCTTGATGAATTTCAAGACTTTAATGGTGGCCCTGTTGCTTTTGGAGGTAGTAGAGGTTATATAACTGGTAAAGGTAAAATCAAAACTAGAAAGTTTAATTTTTTGAGATGTATCTTTTGTGAAAGAAACTTTCAGCACTTCATCTCTTTTCTGTGTCACAAATATGTGACAAAAAGAACAGGTTTTTTTACTGACTCTGAATGCCTTGTTTTGTCTCCTGAATTTAAGTTACCTGATGAAAATCAAGTACTACTTAAAATCCCTAGACAAAACAATATGTACAGTTTCAATTTAGAAAACATTGTTCCTACAGAAGGATTGGCTTGTTTAATTGCAAAGGCCACAACAGATGAATCTACCAAATGGCGTAGGATGCAGGGTCATGTAATTCAAAACCTTAACAAACTTGTGAAGGAAACCCATGTAAGAGGTTTACCCTTCAAAGATTTTTTCAAATGACCACACTTGGTTGCATGATCCAGAAAGGCAAGCAACACAAAGGCCTCTTGTAAGGCCAAAGCAGTATGACTCTATAAGCTAAACCCTACAACCTTCTCATATGGATTTTTTGGGACCTAAATCTGTAGAGGAGCTTGAATCATAAGAACTATTTGCTTGTAATCAACTGAAATTTTAGCATATTTTAGTTGGAGTATTTTTCTTAAGAACTAAGATGAAAACTAGTGCAATCCATAAGGACTTTGTAAGACAGATAGAGAACCAATAAAATCAAAAAGTTTAAGACATTAGACATGCTAATGGAACATCAATTTAGAACAAGGGGCAGGTTTATTGGAATTGTTGTGGGATAAAAGGGATCAAGAGGGAATATAGTAATGCCAGAACTCCACAACAAAATAGAGTTGCTGAGAGAAAGAACATGACCCTTATTGAGGCTGCAAGGACCATGCTTGCAGATTCATTTTTACCTAACACTTTTTGGGCTGAAGCAGTTAGTACTGCTTGTTATGTTCTAAATAGGGTATTAGTGACCAAGCTCTCAAATAAGACACCTTATGAAAACTTTTAACTGGCAAGATACCAATTTATAATTTAATATAAGACCTTTTGGGTGCCATGTGACCATCTTGAATACCATTGACCACCTTGGCAAGTTTGCTGGAAAATCAGATGAAGGGTTTTTAGTTGGGTATTCTCTACAAAGCAAGGCTTTTAGGGTATACAATTTAGAAACCAAAAGAGTTGAAGAAAACCTGCACATCACCTTCTTAGAAAACAAACCAAATGTTGCAGGAAAAGGACCAACTTGGCTTTTTGATCTTGATTATTTAACTGATTCTATGAATTATCATCCTATTGTTCAAGAATCAAGGCAACCATACATTGCAGGTCAACAAGAAGCTAACCAAAATGCAGGTACAGAAGAGATTATTGATGTGGGGGATTCTGACAAAGAAGATGACTCTGCTCAAGACTGTTTTGTACTGCCCATATGGCCTTCTTATTCTTCAACAAACACTCCAGCATTAACAACAGATGATAAAAGAGAAGGTCCAAGAGAGGAAGAACAAGTCTTTATGGATGACCTTGAAAGACTTAAGAAGCAAGAAAAGGAAGCTTTATGAGGGAGCTGAAGCTCTCAGGAAGAAATTTGAGACCTTGGTTATAAAAGAATAGTTGTATAAGCCTACAGTACTAAACATTTTAGTACGATAAGCACACCAGCCAAAGCTAGCAGTACTAACCCACTTAATACTGCTAGCATACCAGTTAGTACTGCCAGTCCTTATGAGGGACTATCTCTTGCTGATCCAACACATTCTGAAGAAGATGACTCAGAAATACCTCCACTTGAGGATATCTATCAAAATTCCATGATGTTATCTTTCACTCTTCATCTTTTAATGATGAGGGTGCAGTGGCTGACTTCATAAACTTAGAAACTGTTGATGAATGGTTAGTCCATATCCCACATCAAGGATTCATTCCTCTCATCCTTCAGCTCTTATTCTAGGAGATCCAAACTCAGCAGTTCAAACAAGAATCAAATATGTTCAAAAGCAAAAGAGAACTAACCATAAGGACTTTCATCATTGATTTTATAGCTTTTTCCCTCTCACATGAACCCAAAAAGATTACAGAAGCTCTGCAGATGAAAGCTGGGTTGATGCTATGCAAGAAGAATTGTTGCAGTTTGAGATACAAAAGGTTTGGGTCTTAGTAGATTTTCCTTATGGGAAGAAGGCTATCGGTACAAAGTGGGTTTATCGAAACAAGAAGGATGAAAGAGGAGTTGTTGTCAGAAATAAAGCAAGTATTTCTCAGTCCATAGCAAGATGAAGGGATAGACAAATGATTAGGTTTTTGCACCTGTGGCATGACTTGAATGCCATAAGGATCTTTTGCCTTTTGCCTCAGAATATGGGTTTTGTAGTCTATCAAATGGATGTGAAAAGTGCCTTCCTTTATGGGAAAATTGATGAAGAAGTATATGTGTCTCAACCACCAGGTTTTCAAGATCCTAAACATCCTAAGAAAGTATACAAGGTTGTAAAAGCTCTCTATGGGCTACATCAAGCTCCTAGAGCCTGGTATGCTACTTATCTACTTACTTAGTTGAATAATGGATACAGAAGAGGAACCAATGACAAAACTCTCTTCTAAAGAAGGACAAAAATGATATCATACTGTTCAAGTTCTATGTGTGATGATATCATCATTTGGTCCAACATAGAATCTTGGTGTGAGAGTTTGAGACATTAATGAAGAGTAGATTTCATATGAGTTCATGGAAGCTCACTTGATCTTTCTTTGATTACAAGTCAAACGAGAAGGAAGATGGAATCGTTTATATATGTCAAGAAAAGTATGTTGCGAAATCCGAAGAAGTTTGACTGCAAATGTAAAGACTGCTAGACACCAAATGAGACTCAGAATCCTTAGTCAGGATGGGGGAGGAAGCCAGTGAGTGTATGTCCATCTCTATAGGTCCATTATTGGCTCATTAATGAACTTGACTGCTTCTAGAACCAGACATTATTTGCAGTCTGTGCTTGCTCTAGGTTTTCAGGTCCACTCCAAAGACTTCTCATACTAAGTGCTGTCCAAGGAGAATTTTAAGGTAACCTAAAGGGCAAACCCAAATTTGTCTTTGGTATCCTAGAGTGGCCTTCTTTGACTTGGAATCCTACCAGATAGTGACCTATGCTGGAGCCAATCTTTGACAGAAAATCCACAACAAGAGGTTGTCCAATTTCTTGGCAGTAGATCCATTCTTGGCATGCAAAAAGCAGAAACTAAAGTGGCTACTTTCTACTAACTAAGCAGAATATAGTTAGCTAGCTGGCCAGCTGGAGAGGGCCAGTTTTATGATTCAGAATCAAATGTTAACTTGGGTTTCAACTTTATGAACACAAACATCTACATTGATAAAGAGAGACACCATTTGCATTGTCAAGAATCCAGTATAATCAGTTCCAAGACAAAGCACTTGCATTTAGGCACCATTCAATAGAGATGCTTATGAAAAGAAAACTCATTCCATGGCCTTAAAATCTACACTAATGATAATGTAGCTGATTTACTCACCAAGGCATTTGATGTTAGCAGGTTTCAGTTCTTGGTTGTTAATATTGGGATGATAAATCCATAAGCTGCATTGGTTAAAGGGAGGCAATGTGATGTGTTGTAAAAGTTTGTAAAAGAGAAACAAGTTAACCATAGGTGATGTATTTCTTAAGGTCGTGTATTTCCTAGAGGTTTGAAAGAGTTTAGAGAGTTGTTAAGCAGAGTTACTAATGGTACTGAAGCACTCCTGTTACCTACATTGTTCTTTCTTTGGTTGGACAAAGTTAGTACCACATTGCAAAGTGTACCGTTGGGCAAAGTTTGTACCGCTTTAGAGATGTTAAAGAAAAATACCGACGAGGGTACAAAGTGTAAATTGAAACGGTTTCCTTGAAATTAGGTCTCCTAAACCTATTTAAACCCATTTCAATTGCGCAGTTTCGTACGCATTCTCTCTCTAAACTACATTCGCACTTACAAGCCCTAATTTCTATTTTCATGACGATCTCTATTTCAAGAAAAATGGCTGTTCTTGATTCATGTCCGAAGCATAACATGGTCCGCACACTAGGAGAAGTCTGAGGGCAGAGTTTCACGAGATAATTGATTTTCTTAAGCGAAGTTCAATTCATCATGCTCTCACTGTAAGTCCTGTTGTATCTACTACATTTGTTGAACAGTTTTGGACGTCTGCTAAGTCCAAAACAATCAACAATGTTAGGCACATTACTGCCAAAGTAGCTGGCAAGTCTGTGTCTATTTCTGAGGCATCAATAAGAAGTGATCTTCTTTTTGATGATGCTGATGGAATAGACTCTTTACCTAATCAGGCTATATTTGATGCTATACAGCTAATGGGGTATGAGGGGGATTTAACAGTGTTAACATTTAACAAAGCTTTGTTTTCACCCCAATGGAGGTTTTTATTTCATACCATGAATCATTGTCTTAGCTCAAAAAGCACCTCTTGGGATCAAATTCCTACTAACATTGCCACTGCTGTCATCTGCTTAACATCTAATCAAAAGTATAATTTTTCTAAATTAATTTTTGATGGTATGCTTAGACATCTAGATGCTAAGAAAAAGTTTGTAATGTACCCACGTTTTATTTCTATCTTTTTAGATAAACAACTAGCTAATGTGTCTGTACCTTTAGATCATTTTCTTGTAAATACTTTAACTAGTAAAGTCTTTTCTTTCATGGTTAAGAAGGGTAAGCATTTCTCAGGGAAAGTGACCCCTTTGTTTGCCACTATGTTGGTACAACCAACTCAGGATGAGGGTGCTTCTTCACATAGACCATCTGAAGCACAACCAACACCCTCTCCTGCTCCCACTAGTGAAGTACCTAATGAGCCACAAACTGATTCTTCTCCTGCTCAAACTAGTGAGGTACCTATTGAGCAACAGACTGACCTATCCCCAAGACCTTCACCCACTCCTATTATTCCTGATTCTATTCCAGAAACTTCTGGTGAGAATCTTGGAGGTCATTCATCCAGTGATAAATCCCTTTCAGGGAATGAGGGTGACATGACTCTCCAAAGTGTCTATGATCTTTGTCTCTCTCTATGTGCACAGGTTTCAGATCAAGCCAAGGAAATACAACTCTTGAAGGCTCAGATCATAAAGCTCAAGAAACAAGCTAAACCTGTCATCAAACATCATAGAGCATGGCTGAAAAGTGTCTCATTGAAGCAAAGATTCCCAAGCAAGAGCTTCTCAAAGAAACATAGGGTGCACAAAGAGTCTGTATCCAAACAAGGGAGGAAGGTTGCTAAAGGTGAATCATCAGTTCAAAGAGATCCTCTATTTGATACAATTCCTGAAGATTCAGTTGATCATATGGAGACAGAGAATGCTCAGGATGAGGGGAGGACAAGAGAAATGGTGGATGAAGACAAGGAGATTGATGAGATTAGACTTAGTACTGAAGATGTACTTAGTACTGACAAGGAGGTAGTTAGTACCGACAAGGAGGGAGTTAGTACCGACAAGGAGAAAGTTAGTACTGACAGACCAATAGTTAGTACTGATGAACAAGTTGAAGGTACTGATGAACATATTGAAGGTACTGAAGAGCACAAAGAAGGTACTGAAGAGCACAATGAAGGTGCTGAAGAGCAAAGAGAAGGTACTGAAGAGAAAGTTGAAAGTACTGATGGGCAAAGAAAAGGTACTGAAGATCAAACTGAGGAAGAAATTGCTGCTCAACAAACTCAAACACCTACTCAAACACATACTTCTACAGTCTTTGGAGATGATGAAACAATAGCTAAGGTTCTTCTAAACATGAGTCAAGCCAAAGCTGTTTCTAGAGAAAAGGAAAAAGGAGTAGAGTTGAAAGATATTGAAGAAGCTGACAGACCTAGACCTACCTCTAAAAGATCACTTCTAACTCTAAAGCCTCTTCCAAAGATTGATCCAAAAGACAAAGGTAAGAAGAAGATTGAAGAGGAGGATGAATCTGAAAGTGAATCTGATGATATTCCTCAAGCTGAGAAGAAGTTTAAGCAGCTTGAAAGTGATGAAGAGTTGGCTAGGAAAATGCAAGAAGAGTGGGAAGAAGAAGAGGAAAGAAACAAAATAGCTGAAGAAAAAGCTGCCAATGAAGCTCTTATAAGAAACTTTGATGATATAAAGGCAAGGATTGAGGCAGATAGACTTCTTGCTGAAAAGCTTCAAGAACAAGAAAGAGAGCAATTTACAATAGAAGAAAGAGCAAAGTTCCTTCATGACACAATTGCTGCTCAAAGAAGATTTCTTGCTCAAGTGAAGTACTTATCAAATAGTTAGAACAGTTAGTAGAAAAATAGTTTAGTACCGTTTATAAATATGTGCGAGATAACTAGGAAAATATATGTATGTAAGTTGTAATCAGTTAGGGTTTATCCTTAGCCTATAAAAGGAATTTCTATTGGCATAGTACGATATACGACCTCAAGATATCTCACAGCAAAATCATATCTAGTTAGTTAGCAATCTGTAATCGTTCTAAGCAGATTAATAGAAGTTATTATTCAGTTTTATATTGTTTTTCTTAGTACTTGTGTTGAGATTCCGCATCAACATATAGTATTCATAATCAGTGTTTCTGTATAGTCAATTGTATTTATACGTCTTGGCTATCATCCTTAATACGCTGCAGTGATCTATTCATTAGGGACTCGCTTCTCTTTCTTATAATCTAATATTTCTTTATTTCTCATCTCTCCCTCTCCTCTCATCGCCCATGCCACCTCTCTCTCTCTCTCTCTAGGTGGCATCTCTCTCCCTGCTCTCTCTTTCTAAAACTTTCTAGTGTAGTATTTTGTATGATAATAGATTTTGTATCAATCACCATGGGATGATTTGAAGTGCTTTTCGTGAAGAAAGTTATCAAATTTCAAGACTTTGAAGAACTTAAGGAATATGAAGACTAAAAAGGCAAGTTCTTGAAGACAAAGCCTTAAAATTTAAAGAAAGTTGTAATTTTTAGAGATTTCGGAAGATAAAGTCTTGAAGTTTTGCAATTTACTTTGCAAAAGTCACTCAAAAAAGTAATCTTTACGTTAAATTTGAAATCTTTAGTGGTTTTCGTGAATAAAGTTTCAAACTTTTACATAAAGGTTTGAATTTTGTTGGTTTTCTCGCAAAAAGATTCAATCTTTAAGCTAGAAACATCACTGAAAACAACTCGGAAACAACCACGACCGACCCACGAGGATCGGTCATAAAAGCCCAACCAATCCACAGGATCGGTCACTAGTGTTCAACCGAACCTCCCTTTTGGTCATAAACCTCCAACCGAACCTTCAATTTGATCATTAAGCTTCAACCAAAACACCCTTTTGGTCACCAAGCCCCAACTGAACCATCACCACCTCCTTCGGTCACCACCATACAACCGAACCATCACCTGGTTCGGTCACACCACTCCAACCGAACCTCCAAACCTTCGAACCCGGATCGAGTCCAAATTTAAAACTAAACCCTAGTTATTAAGAAAAATTAGGGTTTTGTATTATTTAGAGTTTTAAAAAAGGTTTTTTATTATTAATTTATTAAAAAGGAGTTAGGGTTTTTAGTGGGTAATTAATATTAAAAAGGTGATTTTTAGAAGTTAGTGGTTATTTAATTAAGTGGTTTTAGGTTAAAATTAAGGTTTTTGAGTTAAAAAGGTTTAAACTTTATGGTTTTTAAATAAACTAAATTGAAAAAGTTATAATCTTTTGACTCGGTTCGTGTTAAAAATACAATCTTTTGATAAAGCTTTCACAAAAACAACACTTCTTCTCGTCAAAATGATCCTTACAAATATCAATCCATACAAGAACTACTCAATCAAATTAACAATGGCTACTATGGCAGAGAACGTTATTGCTATAGGTTCTGAAACCCGTCCCCCAATGCTAGAGAAAGGCATGTATGATAGTTGGAATGTTAAAAGACTCAATTGAAAATGGTCCTTATCAATTCAAGTCAGATATTACTGTTAAAGACACAAACGGCATTACCGACATCCGTCGTCCTCAAAGACTTGAAGACCTTAAGGGACAAGACAAGTTACGTTATGACAGCGACATCAAAGCTGTCAATATACTTCTTCTTGGATTGCCAGTTGACATCTACACTCTCATCAACCACTATCAAACTGCAAAGGAAATATAGGATCGCGTCAAAGAACTCATGGAAGGCACAAAGATTACCAAGCAAGAACGTGAGTCTATGCTATATGATGAATTTGATAAATTCACATCTGAGCATGGAGAATCAATCTACTCTTACTATTTGAGGTTTACAAAGTTGATTAATGACATGAAAATGATTCCCATGACCATGTCACCTATGTAAATCAACACGAAGTTTGTAAATCATCTTCAACCCGAGTGGAGTAGGTTTGTCACAACAACTAAACAAGTAAGAGATCTTCACAGTGTAACCTTTGATCAGTTTTCGCTTTCCTCAAACATAATGAAAAGGATGCTCAAGAAGTTCGAGAAATGCAACAACGATTCTCGAAACCACTTAATTTACTGGCAAAAACCTATAACCCACCTCCTTCATACTGCAGTCATCAAACACAGTATCAAGCTCCACCAACTAAAGTTTATCAACCATATCAACACTACCAATCAAGCACTTCAATAACCCAACAACTTATTTAGTCACCTCCACTTCAGAGCTATGCACCTATATTTGTTCAACAACCACCAACATATCAACCTGATATCGGACTTGATATACCAACCTTTCTTCCAAGTGATGATCCAATCAAAAGTCTCAACAAAGCTATGATCTTCTTGAGTTTAGTATACCGCTCAAAATTTCCTCCAACGAATAACCAACTTTGAACTTCGTCTAATCCAAGAACTCAAGTTACAATACAAAACGGCCAAGTTACGGATCAGAATGGTCAAGGTAGACAGTCTCAAGGTTATACGGGTAATGCTGGAAATAATCAAGCTTCAGGAACACGGGTTATCAATACAGTTGAAAATACTGTAACACCCCCAAATCTGGGTGGCAGCGGAATATTAAATATTCAAGGGCGTTACTTCATAGATCAATAGCACAAGATATGAGAACGACCACTAAACATGTCGTTTTAAAAAGATACATTGGATTAACAAAATACTTGTTCATTACATAAGCTCGTGGCTTTAAATTGTTCGACAATATAAGTAAAGATTTCGGTTTATAACAAATGTTCTCAAAATGTAATACGCCCCAAATCTTTAGTACTGACTCTCCAAAGAGTGACCCCCAATGTATCTTGGCACCTCGTGCCTTATTGACCTGAGAAAAACATGCTTAAAACGTCAACATAAAGTTGGTGAATTCATAGGTTTATGTAAATCAATTGAAGGACCGCAAGATTTCCAAGTGTATGATTAAGCAACAGATGCAAACATCATAAAAAGTAATTACGTTTTCCTAAGCTCATGACACTGAAGCTCGACATGTATGAATGCAATAAATTGCCAATAAATGCCCGTGAATGATGTTCTAACCCGCAACATCCCAAATCCGACATGGTATACGTTTGTTGTCCGGCAACCCGGCACAGTGAGCGCTACTCACCCAAACGGGGATGTCAATCCCAAATAGATCTATTTATAACATTCGCGCTCACAATCTAGTAATTGACAGTTCATGATAATGGGCTCAGTGGGTTATCGCTACTTAGGCAAACACGTAATCATTGTATAAAATGTACACTTGCGTCCAATTTGTAAAACAAAGCATGTTCTCACCCCAAAGATGTAAATCATTTAAATAATTGTAAAACATGGGGCTATGAACTCACCTTAGTAAATAGTCCTCTAAAAATGATAATATATATCCAAGTATGAATCACACCGTCAAATACCTAAGTAAATACGGCCAGTCTTAGTCTACAAGTTTAGGCTAACGACTTCATGCATAAACTACAATAAATTGCTAGTTTATATATACTATTATCACTATGTGTGGTGGTGCACATTTTTGTAATTTTATTTGTCTTGCCCCCCCCCCCCCCCCCCCCCCCCCCCCCCACCCCCCCCCCCTTTTACATGTTGACTCTTTGAGAATACGACTAAGGATAGATATCGTTAATAAATATACATTTATTAACCTGATAGTTTATACACCGATAAACCTTGACTTTAAATACAATAATACTTTTATTATATTAAGTCCAGTCCGACACTTCAAGTATTTATAAAATCATTTAAGTTTTATAACATACTTTTAAGTTTCTAAGTTTGACAACTTTAGTCCTTTTATTTAAGTTTGGTTAAATTACACTTTTAACCCCTAATTTTCCAAGTTGTCACTTTTAGTCCTTTAACTTTACAAAAGTTATACTTTTAATATAAGTTATTCCAAAACAGCACCTTATGTTTGAAATATGTCAAAAACAGTCCTTGGACTCATAAAAATCAATATTTACAGTTTACACCCTCTAGTTTGCACTTTGACACTTTTAGTCCCTAAACTTGTAAAAATCACATTTTAAGCCCGTTTAAGTTCTAACAAGTGGCAATAAGTTTTATTAAGCTCCAATAAGCCATATAAGCTGTGGCAGCTTATAAATAAGCTCGGATGAGCTTATTTAGGCTTATTGGACCTTATTGGGCCCGTTAAGGTCCAATAAGCAATTTACATGTCCAATCTAGTTTTCAAAGGTACATAGGCCCAAGTTTTATTAAGTTCCAATAAGCCATATAAGTTGTGGCAGCTTATAAATAAGCTCGGATAAGCTTATTTTAGCTAATTGGGTCTAGTGGGCTCGTTAAAGTCCATTAAGCAAATTAATTGTCCAATAAGGATTCTAAAAGCACATAAGCTCTCATTAAGCTCATTTAAGCTTAATGAAACTGTTAATGCTGAAAAATAAGCTCGAGTGAGCTTATTTAAGCTTATTGAGCTTATTGGACTCGTTAAAGCCCATTAAGCAAATAAATGGTCCATTTAAGATTCTAAAAGCACATAAGCACTCATTTGGCTTATATAAGTTTTTGTGAAACTGTTAAACTAAAAGAAATAAGTTTGGGTGAGCTTATTTGAGCTTATTGGGCTCGTTAGCCCGATAACCTTAACCCGAAAAGTCTTAAAAGGTCCATCATGGTTTTATAACATATTCTAGCTTATTTTATAGTTTCAATAAGTCCTTAGGATTACATTTAAGCTGTCTTTACAGTTTGTCTTATTTATAAGAAAATAAGCTCTCGATAATAGGCTTTTGGGTCCATTATGAACCCGTTAAGGGTTTTACATGTTTAACCTTGTCCAGTTAAGGTCCATTAGCATTTTAAGTTTCCAATAAACCCACAAACCTGTATAAGCTCACGAATAAGCTGCTTTAGCTTATTGGTGGCTATTAGACCCGTATTGGGCCTCGCTAAGGGCTGTTAAGCCCGTTTGTGGCCCGATAGGGTTTCCTTATGTGTATTCCTAACCAAACGAGTTCACTAAGTCCTCTAACCCTTCAATAAACTCAAATGAGCTTAATAATAAGCTATGGGTCCCTAACTAACACATTGTTAGGCCTATTAACGTCCGTTAATGGACTGTTTGGTCCAACAGGGTCCGTTAGTGGCCCGTTTAGCTTAGTAATGATATTAAGGCTCGTTAAGATTCCTAGCACTCCAAAATAAGCTTGTTTGGCACGTGTATAAGTCATGTTTGTTCACATGTAATCGTACAACTAGTTAGTATACTTGTTCCCGAGCCAAACCATCATGTTTATACGAAATGTTCAAGTGTAGGTTTCATGTATTTAGCATATACGTGTTACTTTTCATATTAGTTTCCATTCGTGTAACTTAAACATAAACGTTTAATCCTTAGCTTGATATTAATCCATGTGTTACACCTTTTAACGTATCCTAGCACCACACAAGTCGTGTATATGTATTTATGTGTACGTGTACCATGCATGGGTTGAACCATGCATGTTCACGCTCACGTTAATCTTGTTAAACACAAGTTATTGTGACCCATATTACTAGTTAAGAAGAAAACGAACGAGATATGAATGTACACGAGTTAGGACTCAACTTACTATGGTCCTAGCTTCTTGAATATGGGTCGTGTAGTAAACCCGAATCGTATAACCCAAATCCTAGCTTAACCCGACACCTTCTTACTTTCAAACCCTCAAATGTATAATCCATAGCCTCTTGAAAATTAGTGATGTCAAATTTATGTGGATAGTGTCTTGGCTGTGAGGAGTTCGAAACTAAGAGAAAGAAAACAAGGGTGGTTTGTTTGAGAGAGTGTTTATGTGTTTAAGGGTTTTCAAGAAGTGTTGTATGTCAAATGTAGATGGGTATATATAGGCTTATGAGCCAGTTAGCTTTCCTAGTCCTAATCCAAACCAAAACTGTGCCCTAGTAATTGGTTTCATGGTTTTTAGTTAACTTCACATGGTTTTGTTAATACTTCCTAGTACCATCTTTAATTACAGGATATAAGTACAAGATTTTACCAAGATCATGGAAATCTTATGGTTTATGTGTACATATATGTTGCCGTGGGTATCAAGAGCACAAAGGAGATCCAAGATGGCTTTTATCCATTGTGTATTAAGGTAACTAGGAGACATTAAGTACAAGGTTAAATTACCTTAAGATGTACATGTACTTAGGAGATTTTTAAGGATTTTTCCTAGTTGATTTAGTCCCCACATTCGGACCTAGTGGATTATTAACACAAGGTTTTATTAAATTTTGTGTTTTAGGATTAAAAGTGGGTGTTGGTTTGAGTCTAGGTAAGTCTAGGTATTTCCGGGGTGTGTCTAAATATATTTTATTGCGAAACGTAAACCTTTTATGTGACCAATAAAAATAAAATACGCAAAGTTAATAATTATCTTCCTAATAATTACATAACACTTGCTTGACGTAAACCTTAATTTATTTGGTGACCGTTTACGTTAAATGATTATTTCTAGTCTACGCGATTTAGCCCAAAAGTTAAATTAAAAGTAAACGCGTATCGGACTAAATTAAACAGTGACGAATAATAGGAGTCCTAAAATGACCTGAAATTGAGAAATGTTACAGTCTCCACCCGTTAAAAGAGGTTTGTCCTCAAAGCTTAAGACCTTGTAGTGGATGACGAAGCTCGGTTTGCGAAAAGCTGTGGGTATCTCTGTTTGAACTAATCTTCACGTTCCCAGGTGAACTTAGGACCTTTCCTAGAGTTCCAGCAAACCTTAACCAATGGTATCCAGCTTCGCTTTAATCGTTTGATCTCCCATTCCATGATTTCAATGGGATCTTCCATAAACTGGAGCTTATCGTCAATGTTAATTCCTTCCAACGACATGACTAATAGTTCGTCTGCGTAACATTTCTTCTGATTAGACACATGGAAAGTATGGTGAACCCTGCTTAACTCTTGAGGAAGTTCCAGCTTGTAGGCAACTTTACGTTATGATTCTGACATGCTCTCTGAGGCACCTCATTACGACACCTATCGTGATTCTGATATGCTTAATTCTAATATACAAGAGTTGGGATATATTGAAAATATTTGATGTGTTGTTGTGTGGTGTTAATTTTATGATTTCAAGTTTTAAATTTATATTTTGTCGACTTAACCAAAAATAACACTTTAACAGGCAGTGTACCCGATTGGAGGAATTTTCCGTGGTAAATATGGTGTCGATCACTAAGAAGTCGAGAAATAATCTTTCAATTTATTAAATTTTTTGGTTAACTAAACTAAGTTTATTCTATTCCTATGTTAAACCTATGCCTAAACCTATGATTAATCTAAATCTAACGATAAGGGGTTTTTCACCTTAGAGACTGACACATGTTTTTATGGTGACCTAAAATCAACTTAAGACACTATAAAACACACGCAAGCCAATTGAACAGAAGATAAAAGAGCGGTCACCAAATATAAAAAACTGTATTACCATTATTAATCCATTAGAACGATGGTTTGTTTATTAGTGCAATGATTAATTATTCTCAAGGTGCATAACATCTTAAGATTAAGCGGTACTTCTTCCTTAAACCTAGACACGTAGAATTATGTCACAATTAAACGTATCCGCATAAAGCATCCTTATTTGCTGATTATAATCTATCTTAGGGATTAAAGCAATGGTGGTCTTGTTAAACCCTAGCTCATTAAGACTTTTCCTACTTACTGCTTAAAGGCAATTCATACACTAGTAGTTCACTAACCAAGTCTTTACTAATTAATCAAGAACGTACTCGTTGATCCCAAGGTCACTTGTTGGTCCAACTAAGCTCACAATCTAAGGGCAAAGATAGGTCGTTATTTGTAATCCTATTGGTCTAGATGTATAAATCACTATATGGAGAGCTATCTCGGCATCTAGATTACTTGGTATGTATCACTAGATCCAGTTGAATGACATGTTACATACAAAAGCACGTAAACAAGTATAAGCTGATAACCATAAACAAGCAATCTATGATAAATTAAGCAATCGAGATAAACAAACCAAACATTCAGATCTTCATAATAATGGCTAATACCCGAAGGTATTAGCCTTCAAACGTCATAATCAATACAAGAGTAATAATTTAGTCAAGGTAAACTAACCGAGTTAACGAATGATACAAAAAACTGAACGATTACAAGAGTATAGGGGATTACAAGTTGTTTCCTATCGAATTGATTACTTTGCAAGACCTCTTCTACTCTTCTTCTCCTCTGAAAATCGAATTTTATGGTTTAGGTATCGAAAATATGATTTAGCACACTTAAAACTTATTTTTTAAGTTTTGTATTTATAAGGTCTGGAAAAAGGTCGATACGGCGTATCGAAAGTCTTCGATATGGCGTATTGGGGATTTATTGGAGTAGGGACCATGTTTGATATCTTCCAGAATCTTCACATTCTATAACTTGAATACAGCATATAGGATTCTCTGGATACGGCGTATTGATCTTGTTTCTTTCATGGTCTTTAGTGAAGTGCATGCACAGATACACCGTATCTTCCTTGATGGATACGACATATTAGATGTCAGAATCAGTTTTCTTCAAATTTCTTCGTTTAAGCTCCAGAATGCGTGCCTTTTAGTTAACTTTCACCAAGTGCTCCATAATTACTGCAATTCTCAAATACAAACGATTAAGTAACAATTCTTTGCAATCATTATATAAAATAGGTTAACTACATGGGATAAATGATGCTATAAAAGTGACGTTATTTAATGTCATCAAATATCCCCCCACTTGAATCCTACTTGTCCTCAAGTAGCCTTTAGAAGTTTATGAAAATATATCCCTAAGGATTTTTCCGTATAAGCATTTATTTGATCAATTTACAGGTACACAACCAAACACCTCACGAAATAGGAAGATGAAAACACTCAAATCACTCAACTGCTCAGTCGTAACGAGTATTCTATCATAGGCTTGGCAAGGATACACATCTCCACCACTAGAGCTAAGGAGTAACAAGTTTATAAAGGTAAAATGGGTTTTTATTATAAGGCTTAGGGTTGATCATTCTACAATCTTTCACTAAAAGTACCATATAAACAAGGCAGTTGAAGCACACATACATGGCCGTAACGATGGACATGTGTGTTCAATCACATCCTCATTCGAGTTTAACCAAGGGTTAGGATGAATAATGATATAGGGTAGGGATCTTCTAACTTTACTAATAGTAATAAACCAAAAAGGCAGTTGAGACATGCATACATGGCCGTAACAACGGAATAGACATGCATGCTCGTACACATCCTCATTCGCGTAAACCCATGCTCGTACAAGTTGCTAGACACTTTTTCTCGACCGTTACCATGAAAAAGACATAACTATTTACACACGTCTTGATCATAGATCAAAAATAACAACCTGAGTTGGCGTTCCCGTAACGATCAACTTCCCAATCATCCCATACTTTACATACTTTTACAAGAAAAGTGGCAATATCTACCAATTTATACAAAACTTTACATCGTTGACTTATAAGATGTGTCAACGAATAATTGATCTTTCATATAATTCCTTCGGTCTAAGCTTTTGCGAAATGATTATCTCCAAACTTTCCTTCTCTTTTTTATTGCGATTATTTTAATTTTTTCGTTTTTTTCATATACTAACTATGAAACTCGGTGTAATTTCACCATCTTCACGATCATAATAACTCTGGATAATTCCTTCGATGATTCTTCACTCTTCGGACGTACAAATAATTGTGTTGGTAGTAAAAATACATGAGTTTTGATTACTTTATACATTCCCAGATGCAATGTGCAAATTTCTTCCCAACCGTACCAAAGATAGAAAATTGACACAAGACTCGAGAAATACATACTTTACACTTTAAGCAACTAGCAACTGATAAATGGACTTAATCTAACAGGGTAGGCTAAGGTGTAAAGGTGTACCGAAAAAAACAGTTGGTGTTATTCCTAAAGGATTGGCTTTATTGGTTTTTCTAGGGGTATCTTACTCTTAAGATGAGAGTAAACAAAGGGTTTATATGGAGATTTAACTAACCGGTGTATTAGGTTAATAAAACAACATATAAAGGCTTTTTGGTGTAATCCTAGAAATTTACCAATTTAAACAAGTAACTCAATCTAAATCCATAGTACTCATTATTGTGGTCTCGAATAGATATACCAATCCAAGTTCTAAAGTCTACAACATCACCGGTACATTTATATTTTTGTGGAATTTGGGTAAACATTTATAAACAAATAAGGTTAAATCCTCACGATATCTAATAAGGGTTATTGTGTGCAGGTTATGTAACAAATAATTTCACAAAAGTATGTGATTCGTATTGATCTATACACGTAATAATAAAATATAATATGAAATTACCAAACTACCCTTGAGGACAAAGGTCGTAAGGAAAATTCTCACA